>JAFBJQ010002113.1:0-144835 GCA_016785345.1 Trinectes maculatus
CCGACAGCAACACCCACACACTCACACTTATTTGCACATTGTGTATATTGCATACTGTTGTGTACATTGTATATTGTGTGTTGTGCACACACTTTTTTTATTCTCCTTTTTTTTGTACTTGATTTTGTATATATTATGACACGGCGGTTGCACTGAAATTTCACCAGACATGTCTAGTGACAATAAAACAATCTTGAATCTTGAATCTTGAATATATATTCCACTGCTACTATTTTGCAAGTAATGACAAAAGGAAATTTTTCCCCCCCCAAATATTTTAAGAACTAAAGGTTACAAACCGTCTCTGGTGGAATCATCAGATGTATATGGAGCCATGAGGAGCCTGTCATCTTCCCTCTGAAACAAAAATGTCCTCATGACTTTGTGTTTCACCATACCAGTGTTACGTGTATCAAATGGTATCAAACTCCAAAGCAGAGAACAGATGCAAACCAGGTAGTGGATACCGACAAATAGTCTTTAATACAAAAGATCAAAATTACAGAGACAAACACAATCCAGTCTCTGCGAGACAATAGCGTCGCTAACCAAACAATGCAAACACAAGGCAGGAGCTGGAGGATTACTCACTGTAGCAGCCACGAGGCAGGAGCAACAGCTGAGCAGGTAAATACAAAGCCTTCCATTGACCCCATACATTCTTAAAGCACCGAACACAGAGGGGCTAGAGGTTACAGATCGATACGGAACCAGTGTTTTATGGAGGAGTTGATTAGGTGATCAGGAACAGGTGTGTCTTGTCAGCTGCCACTGGAGGAGCCAGCCACGCCCCCTGTCGTTACGCGCATCCATGCACGTGCAGTGAGCGGTGCTTTAGGGACTTGAGCCCCCACCCCCCTGCCCCTTTCAGTCCAAAGTGCCCTTTTGAGTGGCCAGTAACATTTTCAGCATTGCATTATCATTCTGCTTCTTCTTCTTCTTCTTCTTCTTCTTGACTGTATTTGTTTTACATTACATGTTTGATAATAAAGTGTTCATTGTTTGTTGATATATATTTATCATGTTAGGGGGAGGAGCCACTGCCCCTCCAAAGGTCTCTGCACGTGCTGACACACTCACACTCAGAGAACAGCTAATATTTGCCATAATATAGCATCAGTTGATGCAATCATGCATTCCTTTGCATTTTTTGTGCTAATTTTCTCAAGTGCACTCGCTTTGTGCAAAAACCTGGCTTCTGTTTCCCTCTGTCTAAAAACTTACTTTATAATTTCTATCACTTTCCTCAACCAGTCATAAGAAAATGCTTTAGAGTGAACACAGGGAAGTGTGTGGCACCACATCTGAATGCAGTACTGATTGCACTGAGCATTGTGACATGCCTTTTATCACATAAGGTCTCGGTACATAATTAGTACAAATGTGGAGGCTTGAGTGAAGCGTTAATTAGCTAATATTATACAGTGACCAGAGAATAAAGTCACAGGCCTGACAATTCAGATCTTCTCTCACTTCTCAGAAAATGTAAATGAGTCAGAACAGCTACACGGATACAAATCTGTTAGCCGTCAGTGAAGTAAGACAGCCTTTAACATTAATATGAAGATCAATCACTCATCAATTTTGAGCTCTTTATCATTTCTTGTGATGGTGATGGATTAAAAAACATTGCATGATTTTTTCCCCCCCATGAAACAGAATGAAAACAGGACATAGAGCATATTTGGAGCCTGGGAGAAGAAAGAAAACTGCATCAGCATACAAGCATTGTTCAGACTGACTCACTGTTGTGTATTGTTGCTGATTGAGCTGAGTCAGCTTTCACTGCACAGCAGAGACACTGCACAGCATGGTGACTTTGTGTCACCATGGGTGTGTATGTGATGTGTTCTTGCTGCAGTATATGATTTCACCGTATATAAGACTCTACAAATTCTTTTCTTGCAGCAGACAATCTTGTATGACTAAAGTGCTGTTATAGAAAGAGGTTTTGTATGTATGACTCTTACACAGATCTGCTGCAGCACTTACACTGTTTCTGTTGCACACTGCGTGAAGAAACAGCATTGCAGTGGTAATTGTTTGGAATTAATTTTATCTAAGTGCCACTTAAAGATGGAACATTACAGTGTGAATATGTTTTTCAGTCTCTGTATGCTTGTATGTAGATAGTGCACCACTATGATTCATCTATTGAATAAACAATCTTATTCTGCACAATTCAACAGCAGCAGCAACACTAAATAATGTGTCTGCAAACAGACACACTCACGCACAAAATTTTCCATTCTTTTTCTTTTTTACTGAAAAATACTCCTGTGACAAACACTTTTATTGCAACAAAGGGTTTCAGTGTTGTTTAGTGCTTTGTGGAACAAGAAAGGTGGGTGTCTGAAATGATCAGTGTCCACCGCTAACACAAAAACACATTTTGGTCGACTTTCACCTGGCAATTTACATTTTATTGTTACGCTGTTATGTGTTTTTCATCTTTTATCACTGTGTACTTGTCCGATGGATTTACTGTCACATCTAATGGAGGCTGCAGCTCCTCTGAAAGCTGAAAGCGTTTTAGACACAGTAATCAGCGGTTACACTAATTGCGCAGAGTTTGTCCTCTTACATGTCCTCTGTTCAAACAAGGTACCAGGGAGAGAAGACATCCTGAAACGCCTTCATACTATTTAAAGAAGAAGAAAATGGCTGGGTGGGCGAGAGCAGGAGAAAGAATAATGGCACCTGCCACATGTCCTGAGTCAAGGCGCACATCAAAATCACAAAGCTAGTGGAGGAAATACAGTGTTAATGAACTCCCCTTCCCACATAATCTGGTGTGTTTTATTAAACACCACCCGGGACACATTCATGTTATTTACGACGGAAAGGACATCATTAAAACAGAATTGAGTTTGTGAGCCCAGTGCATTGAGACCGAGCTCTGCTTCTGCAATGCCTGAATGTACAGTATATCTAATATACTGCACACTGAAATGACAGTGGGCATATGGTGAGTGCTGTCTGAGAGCCTACCCGTCAGCCGGAATTGAGTTCATCCAAACAACATCCCTGATTAGAGGATAGGTTTCATAATGAAGTGCTTGCTTGAAAATTGGGCTTCTTTTTATTCTACCATCTAGTGATTCCTGTTTTGGAGCAGAAAAATGTAGGTCATATCCAGGGGACGGAACTTGTAGCTACTCTATTTAATTTGCTGCTAATGCACAACATGACTCGTGTGATTATGCTGTCAATGGAACGGCACATCATTGATCAAACTTTTCCATGGCAGCATTAAAATAGATCATTTTTAAATCCACAGCCTCATTATATACAAAACACAACGCATTCAAGGCGAATTGTTCATTATGAGACACTTGTTTACACTCTCTGTACAAATGACATTTTCACATAAATGCCATGTGTCCCTGATGGCACCATGCATTAAATGACTACAGTACTTGTTGCAGTGATGACTCAATGTTTTGTGTCAAAAGACAACCAAAAAAACAATTGAAATGGGAGAGAAACATACAGAAAACAGTCTGTTAAAAATAACAGATCGAGTTGGCACTGTGCACAACAATGCCTGAAGTAATGTCAACAGTCTGACCTTGAAAATGTTTCTATTGGCAAAAACCAATAGAAAATGGTTATTGATGTGTTCAGGAGCTACTATTTTAGCTGAAAGTATGTGAGAGCTACTTGGTGAATAGAGGTTGTACAGGTGTGTTACATCCTGGTCAGCTCTTTTGCACTCTTTTCATACGAACTCAGTTTGTGTATCCACAGACAGCTTATGCTTAGGTTTGTAACAAGGGGCAACAAATGTTTCTTGTTGACTCACATGTAGAGCGTTTTCGTCCCCTGGAAGCTCTGCAAGGCTGCTGATGTCTATAAAGGAACAACAGCAGTAAACTATGGGCCGAGTGAAGGGCTGCATTAAACTCCAGAATGCAGCCTTTTGTGTTCTCTGCTGCTGCAGATATATAAACCAAGTAATAGGAAGACACCTTGAAAATACAATCAGAATTCTATTGGCCACTTCTCTAAAGAATGGTAGAAGAGGGTCTGAGATGCCTCACAAACATGAAGAACACATTAAGCCCAAAAATGCAACCTGCAGCTTTATAAAAATTATCCTTTTGAGAGATTGAGATGCAAAGGTTTTCAGATGCCTTTTTCATCACGATTCTAATGCTAAGTCTGTTATAATTTAGCAATTATGACCATTTCAGTGGGTAAGACTCCTGTGCTCTTATGTGTCATCACATTAGCATTCAGCACTATGGTAAAAGGCAGTAATCTGTTTCAGGTTTAATGGTTCTGGTTTAATCTTTGATTTCCTTCTTAGAAATGGCAGTCCTTGTTTTTCACTGTTATATATTTGCAGAGAATGCCATTAAAGACAAGGCTGGGACCACGTCACTAAGCAGTTCCAGAACCATTTGCCTCCCACTGGATTGCAGTCACTTAGCCCACCATTTATCACTTCAGAAATTAGCTTGGTCTCCTGTCATTACATTGAGCTCCTGAAAGGTAATCAATCTGTAGGCGATGCCCAAGGAAAGGGGGAGCTGAGTGATTGATGCGGGAATGAAACAAGACATTACTAAAGGTGAAACTGGGCGAGTGCAAATAAACATGTGATCCAAAGAAGGTATTCTGTGAAAAGCAGGGACTGGAATCACAACTGCTCCTTAAAAGGATGAAATCGCTGTGTTACTCATCTCACGTCGCAGTGAGCGAACACAGAGAAGAGCCACTCTATTCAATAAAGTGTGCGTGGTGTTTGGCTGTCTTGTATAACTGCACAGAAGGCAGGGAGGGACTGGCAGAGATAAGCCCATTGTGTGATTTGGAATTGAAACCCAAACAGATACACACACACACATACACACACACACATAAACAGACACACACAGCCTGCACAGCTCCATCTCCAGGACGGGCCCTCTGTGACTTGTCTTTGAAAGTGGCAGGTGGAATGACAGATTCAGCGCTGCAATGTTGCATTCACTGCCATGGCTGCAGGGCATTAATGGTAAGTGTGGCCACAGATGAACAAAATATGGCTGTAAACAAATTATGATCTTGAATATAAGTGGAGGAATTTAACAAAGCACAGAAAGGGGTGATTGTTGGTTTAGTCCAGTGATATTTCACAGTGCTTAAAACATCACTTTCCAGCAGCCACACGTCCATCATAGTTCAAGCGCAGTCAACCTCCAAATTGCATCTATCATCATCTATCTGTTAGCTTCTGCTGGACCGACATAGAGCTGCGTTTGGGGTATGAGCAGCATGGTTACAGGTCACTTGAGATAATAATGGAAACGAGTCAGAAGGAGACTGAAGAGAGACTTTATATTGTAATAATGAGTCAACCAGGCACAAAATAATACAGTGGCTGCATGATGCCATGTTTACATTCTTCAAATTATTCAGAGCATTAGAATGAGTCATTTACTTCTATGTTAGATGCGGGTCCTCCTTCATCATGTCTACCATAGAATGTGGCCCAGAATGAACAAACCAAACACTGGCAATATTTTGTTGAGTGTCTTGGGCACAGGCAGCAAATGAAATAATAAGAGATGTTTTTCTAAATCCTCTGTATTCTGATATTTATATACTGTATCTGTTTTCTGATGTGAGTGAGATGCTGGTGAGGCGGGTGACCTTTGATGCTGCCAGGAGGAACAGTGGATGGAGTCATTATACCCTTGAATGACAAGTAATACACTGCGTTTGCACAGAGGGATTCAGCCCAGGGATGGAGAAAACACAGAATGAATAGATGAATGAATTGTCTCTGAATAACATCAAGGCCTTTTCTTTCCTGACAGTGGCCGCTGTAACGAGAACGTCCCCATCAGAATTACAAATAGACTTTTTTTAGCCTCCTCATAGTCTCGTCTCTTTTGAATCCTGCGTCAGCTCTGATTTAATGATGGCAGCCGAGCAGCAAACCTACACCAGGTGGCCCTTCAGTGGCACCAGTTTATCTCTGACACTCAGAAGCATTTCAATGAAAGTGCTTAAAACAGCGAGACCGGAATTTACCCTGCTGCTGCGAACCGGAGCCTGACTGATTAATTGATAGGTCTATTGGCGTAAAAAGCTGCTGTAGCCTGAGATGATAAGCTGATTTAGTGACAGATATAAAAGCAGCCTGTGCCATGGAAACAGAGCAGAGAAAACAGACTTTTGTTTTTCTAACAGCCACAAATTGTTGTTTTTCCTTGCCTCCCAGCAGTTAATGTTCCTCTTTAAACTGGTGTTTTTTTTGTTATTTTGTCTTTCAAACCAAAAAAAACCC
The DNA here is from genome assembly GCA_016785345.1 of Trinectes maculatus. Taxonomy (NCBI): domain Eukaryota; kingdom Metazoa; phylum Chordata; class Actinopteri; order Pleuronectiformes; family Achiridae; genus Trinectes; species Trinectes maculatus. Next base: position 6,281 of record JAFBJQ010002113.1, read on the forward strand.
CAACAACTCTAAATCAGGGTGCTGAGTTGCCTATGGTGTGAAAATAAGCGAGGTCAAACGTGCTCTCTGCTGAGCTAATTAATTAGGCTGCTTTTAAAACCAAGAGAACTGTTACTCCTTTTGTAATCAAGCTAACGCAACTACCCGGCTACTATATGCAATCATTTCTTCTATTCTTTTATTTTTCTAGCTTTTCTGTCTGGTTGTTTGTAATGACATGATTTAAGTCCACCTGCGTCCTCAGCAGTACGCACATGCTGTGGCAGTGCACATCTTACTGATGATGCTAAAGGTGGATGTGCTGATTAAAGTCTTTTGTTCCAAATTCCAATAAAGCACCAGCTAATTGAAACTCTGCCATCAGCTGGCTGTTCAACTGATGCTGAGGAAATATGATAAACACTTGACATCAGTCTTTGACATCAGCTGCAGGTAGCAAACCATCGAGGCGACACACACATTTCATTTTGGTCCATCATCATACGAAATTCACATTAATTAGCAGCAGATGACAGTTCGCCTGCCAACAGAGGTTTGTGATGAGAGCCAGAGTCACTACCAGCTATAATGAGCAGCTGTTGTTCATGAATAAGAAACAGGCTTTGGTAAACGATGTACCCGAGAACAGAGTCAAAAACACTGTCTTCTTTATTTTAGCTTGTATTACGACCCAGTGAAGAATGATGGACCTGGAGACCAATATATAAGATTGGCCCAGGAAATCTCTACACATTATGTCAAATTTCAATATTGCACATAATCCCCCCACATTATGATATCCCTGCTCTCACAGATGCTTCAGATCAACAAAAACAAAAGGTGGACTGCTTCTGTTCAAACAGAAGTATTTGTTTCACCACTGACATCTCATGCATTTCTGGTGAAAGTGATTTAGAAGACCTTTATCACCCACTCCACGCTCAGGCCAATACATCTTTTGCTACTCATTACAGGAAACCTGGAGATTAAAATAGCTCGAGCTCACACCATGATTGAACTCCTCAAATAGGTGTGAAAGCAATGCACAAGAGGACGGCCAATAACAAATAGTCATAAAAGTGACATAGAAATGGAGTACATTTTCAGCACTGCTGCTACCAACACGTCAAGGAATATTTAATGTGTTTTTCACAGGGACAATAATACAGTGATATCATCAGACTGAGCTGGGAGTCTATCTGAAATTACTGCAAATGTTCAGGAAATGAGGCGCTAGAGCAAATATCCGTTATCGCAGTATTTGCTGATGTTGATATCAGCTCTGCTTGAAAGGTGCCTGAAAATAGAGAGAGAGAGAGAGAGAGAGAGAGAGAGAGAGACACACACACACACACTATACTGTATACACCGTGATGAAAATGAAATCTTTTTTTAAAATATCACAAAATGTCCTCCAGTAACATACTAAGATTTTGAATTTCAAAGAATTTCACTGAAGTCCCTTTAAAGGGTTAGGCACTCGTTCTTGTACCCGGTGTGGAAAAAAGGACACCCCAAGTAATAAATGTAGTTTTTTTCCAATCCTTTACACCAGCAAACATGTCCAGCAATACACCGGAAAATAATCTGTCTCTCCATTTCTCACAGAAAATGCTGAATGTAAACAGAGTAAGAGGAGACAGAGCAGCTCTCGTGGCACAGACAGAGACGGGCCACATTCACACAGCAGGAGTCCTGGAGATAAATAAAAAGTCAGTATATCAGTCAGCAGTATGACGTGTAAACACTGGAGGCTATCACTGCAGCTCGGGAGAGCATGAGAGACAGGCTGAGGATAGAGAGGCAAAGGCCTTACACAGAGAGATGTAACCATGCGCTTCAAACCATGCCCTTCATGTTCATCCCCAGAGGTCACGGCATGACTCTGAAAGCCAAACAGGTCCCCCTGTCATCCCTTCAGAAGGAACGCTGTTTAAAGATTCTGTGGGGAAAACTGTGCTTTTCAAAATGAAAAGAATTGTTATTCCAGGGTTTGCTATTTCACTTTCACTATGTGAAATGGAATTTTATATATATATATATATATATATATATATATACACACACACACATATATACATATATACATACATACATACATACATACATACATACATACATACATACATACATACTGTATATAGCATATCTTCCCTCATGAATAAAGATTAAATATATTATATTGCCTTCAACAACTTTTCATTTTTTAATTTAAATTAAGACTTCTCTGTTTGCAGCTGTCAAACAACTTTTATACTCATATTTAACCTGTCTCATTTGACTTTTGTTATTTTTTCATTTCCATTGTTTGAAATTGAAATAACAATTTTAATTGTACATGAATGTCTAGTTGTCATAACATAATGCGAACAGAGATGGTGACGTAGGCTTCTGATATGTTCCTCTTAACAGAAGATACCATGTGGCTATAAACAGTTTGTTTGTTTATTGTACAAATCAAACTAAGCAGCAGCAGATCTTCACACAGATGCATGAAGCCACATTACCAGCATCATATCCTCTGCTGTCACCTCTTTGTCAGATGCACAGGGAGAATGGAGTTTTCCATTTGAGCCCTGGAAGCTTGTGGATGATTAAGAGAGGCAAAGAATGTAGAGACATGCTGATTGTGTTTTCCATCTCCAAAGCTTTAACTGTGCGGCCATCCCAATACCTTAATCCAGTTTATCCCTGCGAGGCAGAAACGGCGAGCTCGCTGATAGTCAATCTCTTGATTGTTCAGTGACCTTGAGCAAGCAAATAACCAGAGTGCTCAGTTAGCACAGAGCATTGTTTGGCAGAGAGATGGACACCTGAGGGGAAAAAAAAAAACATGACTCCATCATTAAAAGTAAAAACTGCAGATTAAATCAGGGAGTGGACAAAATGTGCAGCAGTTGAAATGCCTGTGTATTGGCTGTGAGGCCAATCAGCATTTTAGCACAGGCTGGCTTGTTGATACGTGCTGTTTGAGTCTTGCCCTGCCCATACTTGCATCATACAGACTGCATATAAACAAAATGATGAGAAAACCAAACTGCATTTTGTGACTCACTGAAGAGCGCTAAAGGGAATGAGCGCTATTGGACTATTAAATGACACAGTAAACAGTGGAAAGATAGAAGAGCCATCTGGATGAAGAACTCGCCAAAGATGGCTGTGCTTTTACAGAGGCACAGTCTGCCCACACACACAAAACGCCAAAGCAAGTTGTACCGCAATGGGTCAAATAAGATATTGGCCTGCAACATAACATTCTGTGCTGCTGCAAAGGGTTTCATCTCGAAAGTTTATTGCTCTGCGCTCCAGCAGGAGATATAGGAGCCATCTATTCTGGTACACTGTGAAAGCACCTACTGAAAGAACCTACCATCTTAACATAAGCTGACGTGCTTGAAATCAAAGAATAAACACAGAAGTGTCATTTCACATAGTGTCCAATGGATGAACTGAAAGCGGTTCTCAGATACAGTGGATGTTACCAGAGAGTGTTTGTTGGATGAGATGTGGCTTCACCCCCCACCCCCCCTCTCTCTTTATCCCTGCTGTGAACAGTCTGAGGCCCCTGAAGGGGAGGGGGTGGATGGACAAATCCCAAATAATAAACTAGGCCTCCCCAAACATTCAGCCACTGAACCAGGCTGCAGCATGAGGAGTTTGTACCAAAAATGAAACGTTACTGAACCCAAGACAGAAAAGTGCATCATTACAATCATGTTCATTTCCCTTTTTCATTCTAGTAAATATCAATTTCCATTTTAGATTGACACCACTCTAACACCTGTGCTACATCCAGTAGCTAGTTAGTCTGAAAACAGCCTGAATCACTAAATCTCATAATGATATATTATTATACTTGGTCTTGCAGGCTCACACCCAGGACTACAGGTTTGTGATGGAATGATAGAGTTTTACTAGCATGAAGTATATAAACGTTAAAAGTGGTTATTTTCTTCAGTTTACTAAATGTATCTAATCTAACAAAATAACTTAAATAAATTTCCCTAAAATTTCCATAATAATGCTATGCTATGAATTTGTTGAATTACACTGCATTACTTGATAATCAGTCTCCTTGTCAGAAACCTGATTTTGATAAATATTGTATTTTATATAACTTTCAGCAATAAAACCGTGAATATGTTATTTCACTACCAGAAAAGCCAGTTAAGGCATCATTGCAATTCTCTTTATCCCTGCTGTGAACAGTTTGAGGCCCCTGAAGGGGAGGGGGTGGATGGACAAATCCCAAGTAATAAACTAGGCCTCCCCAAACATTCAGCCACTGAACCAGGCTGCAGCATGAGGAGTTTGTACCAAAAATGAAACATTACTGAACCCAAGACAGAAAAGTGCATCATTACAATCATGTTCATTTCCCTTTTTCATTCTAGTAAATATCAATTTCTCTTTTAGATTGACACCACTCTAACACCTGTGCTACATCCAGTAGCTAGTTAGTCTGAAAACAGCCTGAATCACTAAATCTCATAATGATATATTATTATACTTGGTCTTGCAGGCTCACACCCAGGACTACAGGTTTGTGATGGAATGATAGAGTTTTACTAGCATGAAGTATATAAACGTTAAAAGTGGTTATTTTCTTCAGTTTACTAAATGTATCTAATCTAGCAAAATAACTTATGTATAAATTTCCATTAAATTTCCATAATAATGCTATGCTATGAATTTGTTGAATTACACTGCATTACTTGATAATCAGTCTCCTTGCCAGAAACCTGATTTTGATAAATATTGTATTTTATATAACTTTCAGCAATAAAACCGTGAATATGTTATTTCACTACCAGAAAAGCCAGTTAAGGCATCATTGCAATTTGATGACAGAGTTGGCATTTTGTGGAACACAAATTTGTTAATATGTTTTATTGACCTTACATTTACATACCTTACATTTGTGAAGACATTCGTTATGTAGAACATTGAGGAGGGACTGATATCAACTGCTGGGACGGATTAAGATTAAATTAACATGCTGGTGTTTCTGTTAAATAATTAGTGTGTTTGATGTATACTGGTCTGTAGCTAATTAAAATTCATGCCTATGGTTGCAATGGAAACCCGAACGTTCTATATGTGTTAAATGAATGTATGAGCTGATGAGGTATTGACACAGTGCAGCATCATGCAGCCACTAGTGCCCTAGATGCATTCCTAATGTGCACACCCCAATTCTCGACAGCTGTCTAAAAATACCCTCACTGGTATGATGTGGCAGACATTTTAAAAGTCTAATTGTCTAATATTGTGACCCCGCCCCCTTAAAATTAAAATCTTCATCAAATAAATAAAATATTGTGTGACGTGTCAAATTAAGTGGAGGAAAAGAAGTACTGCAAAGCACTGATATTCATGCAGCCTGAATGTTTATGCATAGAGAAATAGAGCAAAGAGGTGTATGAGGAAAAAAAGGGTTTTTGAAGCATATAGAGTGAGAGTAGATGAAATTGCAGAAGGAAGATAAGGGAAGTGGATGTGAAATGTTTTGACTGGATAAAGTTCAGTTCAAGCTTGGAGACAGACAGAGCCTGTGTAGTCCTGTCAGGAGCAGGGAGGTCATCACACCACTGGGAACACAGGGAGAAACGAGCTGAGGTACGGAATTCAAGATGAGGAGCCAGAGAGCTCGTCAGCTGAGAGGGGGTGGAATGGAGGAATTTAGTGTGGAGGGAAATGAGACAGGCCTTGAGTTACTGTATGAGCAGTGGAGGTGGGAGAAAGGGTCCACTGGGAGCCAGGCCAGGAGAGAGTTGTAGCACTGACCGAAAGCGATGACTGGAATTTGGACACGGAGCTGGGAAGAGCAGGTGGTATTTGTGGCTTCAGTGTGCGAATTCATACCAAGATTCCTGGTAGTGTGAGCATCAGCCAGCGTGGTGTTGTCACTGAGGCCGAGGGCCGAGGACAAGAGAGAGAGAAACGTGTTGAGATGGATGTGGCTGGCAGGAAACCAGCTGCAGATGTCAGCTCAGTGAGCAGAGGTGCATGTGTGGATGGGAGGGAAGACTTTGGTGTTGTCAGCATTAATGATGGCAGAGACATGAGTGGGATGTGACAGCTGAGATGAAGAGCAGCGGTAGGACTGCAGATCTGGAGATGCACTGTAAGCGCCAGAGGAGACCACCAGTGGAGTTTATATCAGCTGCCAGATAAATCACACACACATACAAAAAAGACATTCTGTCGAGGTATCCCTGAAAACCAGACGTCTCACACAGTGGATGTTTTTTTCTTTTTAATAACATTTTCTCAGGACCATGTGGTGAGGGTTCCACTATGAATGGCAGTTGGTTGAGTGGGTGTATTGTTGAGATCTCAGTACCACAGCTCCAACACCACAGCTTCATGATCACTACTGGGGAAAAGCAAAAGCAAGATGGCAGCACCTGTAGCAGAGATCCCTTGGCTACATTTTGAACCGTGGAAACAACTGGAGACGAGTGGTCCGATCTCATTCCGTCTCAGTCCGCCATGTTGAAATGAAGCAACACAACAAACCGACTGAGAGACAGAGGGGCTGACTGAGGTCAGGAGGTCAGGAGAGGATTTTCTCCCATGATGGGGAGAAAACGCTTGCTAGGTCTCAGATGAAAAGACAAACGACAGCGAGAGAATCACTCCTGATTTAGAGTCAGTGTGGACAGAGGACATAAGGAGGCAGCAGATGTGAGTAGCCGGTGGATTAACCTGTGGATGAACGATGCATTTTGATCAAAGTGCACTGAAAGCAGAGGGGGGAGCTGGGGAGGAAAAGGGCTAGTTTCCACTGAAAAGATGCAATTTCCGTGACCTGATTGTGCTGAATTTTCAGTTAATGCTGATGCAATAATGAAAGAGGGAAAAGTGCCAAACACACAGCACACTTTATACCACTTTCTGTCAGCAGAAGGGATATTACAGTTAATTGTGCAGGATGCTGTAGGAGGAAATGACAGTGGAGGTCAGTGAGGACGGGCAGCGGAGTTAGAGAAGACTGCAGATTGCACATTCTGCTCAGCAGTGATGGTGTGAAGTGAAACCAAATTACACGGCCTGGTTGTGATAGGAATACAGAGGGTGGTGTGTGTGTCGTATTAGCAAGTTAGTGTGGGGAAACTCAGTAGTAATAATACAGCCTGACTTAAAGCTGCATTTAAATATCATTATTATTTGTTTCTTGAGAAAGAAGACAAAGTGGTGTGGGTGTACTGCAGAGACGAGCGCCGGCACAGAGGAGATGGGAGACGTGAGCGCCTGATGTCTGGATTGCTGACTGACAACTTCAGCATCCTCTCCCTGTGAAGGCCTGAGAGCAAGTCGACCTGAAGGGTGGGAGGGGCGGCACTGCTGGGGACGGATGTCCACCGCCACCCCCACCCCCTGCGTTCACTGAAAAACACAGAGGGGCGCAGAAGAGGATAGAGGAGGATACCGTGAGGGGAGGAGTAATAAAAGCAAATGGGCAGACTGGCATGGATCTACTCTGTCCTCTCTCACAGGATAAGCTGGTAATGACATTTTACACCAGCCCGTAAATGGATACAATAACCACGAGGAGAATGGCTGAGTAAAAAAAAAAACAAAAAACTATAATAACCCTGACTGTAATAACAACGGGAGTGTTAAGCTCCTGGGAGAATGGAGTGTCACTCTATAGAAAGTGAATGTGAAACAGACCAAGAGCAAGAGACATAGAGACATCTGTCAGCTGAGGTGACAGCGAGGTAACAGCTTAGCCGCAGCTCACACCCATCAGGCAGCTCACAGGCGCTTTGAGGCAGGTAAAGTTCATTCTCTCTCTGTAGCCCTTTTTATTCCAGTTCAACACACAGCGCTTTAAATGAAGGCACACAGAGCAGCCAGTGATGTCATATGGTTCAAATAAAAAGCAGGAACAAAGAACTGTCTCCCACACACACACACACACACACACACACACACAAAGACCGAGAGAGAGTTATAGTTACGATCCAACTAATAGTCTGGACTTCAAACAAATGTTCACCAGGGCTGTGCAGAGCTGTCTGCTTCCTTATTTTACCTCAGATTCTGGTCCAACTGAACTTAATAAAAGCGCAATAAAAACGAAGCTATGGGTGTCTCCTGGAAGAAGCAGCTACCAGACACCAGACATTACAGCGAGGAGATCCAGTAACATGTCTAACAACATCAAACACGTCCAGTATCATTACATACAGTCCCAGTGCAGACCCACAGCAGAGCTGAGCTGCTGCTGTGGTTTTCACCCACCACTCAGGACAGGCAAAGACAACAAATGACACTACTGCTGCTACTGCACTTTGTCGTCACAGCCACAGATTTTGATGTGTCACTGGTCATCAGGTGACACTGATTGTTACCATGGAAATACTGGTCAGTAGGTGTCACTAAATTGCTACTATGGAAACACGGCGCTTACAATTTCTCTCAATTACGCGACAAAAAATACTCTGCTTGTCCGAGACCTCCATAGAAAAATACAACATAGTGTGTTGTGTTGTGTGGGCATCTGCCGCTCCCAAACACTTTAAGCCTCAATCTTATCAAATACCTGAACATCATGGAGAACTGCCAGAGCTAGAAGTAAGTAAGTGAATGGAGTCACTGTAGAGGACTGATATACAGCAGGGAGCCAAACCATTCAGTGATTAACGGCTATAAGTAGAGTTTTATTACACTAGCAGCCAGTGAAGTGATTTAAGAAGCGGTTCCTGGGTGTGTTCCTGAGGACTCTGCATTGTGAACGATTGGCGATGTGTTGTTTGTTTATGTAGTACAGTGATATGACAGAACTGAGATGAATGCTCAAACCAGATTCGTCTAATTACTGGTATGTGAGTCACGTAATAACCAGACAGCGTCTGTTTTTTTCCCAAACCTGCTACAAATAAAAGTGTCTTGACATTCAGCTTTTTACCATTTTATTGGCCATGGATCACCATGTACGATGTGTCATCTGCATGTGAGGGATAATTTGCTGCAAGGTGTGGGCATCTGCAAAGTGAAAAGCAAAAGTCCATGAGCTGACCCTCGTGGATACACTGAGAACATTTTCATCTAAGCAGCTTTAGAACCCCTGAGTGTCCTCTCAATGAGAGCAGCAGGGAGATCAAGCAGAACTAGAAGGAATTTAATTACGACTGATTAAGGTCATTGATAACCTTGATGCAGACTGTTTCGGAACTGTGGTTGGTCTGAAACCAGACTTCAGGAAGAAAGCCTAACATTATGAACACAGCGGCTGGAGGGTCATTATCCACTTGTCTGTGTTTGGCTTTGTCTATTTTGACCACGGTGCCAGGCAGCCAGCAGATAGTGATAATGTATAATTGAGGGCAACACAGAGAGGTGCAATTAGCTGAGGCCAATAGTGAAAAGCAATTCAAAATAAAATATTGGTTGACCACATTAAATTAACCGAAGCTGCTGCGCTGTTTAATTTCCCCAGCCAACGGATGTCAGACTGTTTCTCCTTCACCTTCCTTATGTGTTAACATAATTCACCCAGGCAAAATCAATGTTTGATTAAAAACTGAGATTGGTAAAGGAATGCTAACCCACTGACCACCTGATTTTATGCTAGTTTTGCTGTGTCATATCTCAAGCAGCATGTTGATGAGATTCCCCGCTCACATTGATGTATTCTTCTTCAACCTACATATGCTTGGCTTATTCTTTCTATAGAAACATGAGAGGACTTTGCTGAAAAAGTAAACACTTGTTATTCTTTACTACCTGAAGCATAAGGTTGAAAAACCAGGATGAAAACAAATCTGCCATATGCCTACTACACTATATTATTTTTTAATGTTGTTAAGTTCCTCCTGAACACATCATCTTCCACACAGTTAGAAAGTTCTTCAAACAGAGAAGACAGTGAAGCTGTTTGAAGATCTCCAGGATTTCCTCAGATGTTTAATGAAACACAGCCTTTTAACTCTACGTGAATCCGGATCAAATGAATATTTAAGTTTCTTCAGTAAATTCAAGACACTCTCGAACACCCTGTGCCGTTGAACTCACCAGCAACACTTGTGTCCATTTGCTTTGTTATGCCTGTCAATTTTCCCCCTTCAATGGGAGGAAGGCGCGCGACCGAGGCGCTGTTCGTGGTGCTGAAAGGAGGAAACGTCAGCACAGTCATACACGTTCACCATGACCACTGATTTGAGCTGTGGATCCGTATCTTTGCTGTTGGTGGCCACACAGAGTCGTGAATGGCTCCAGGACACTGTCTTCAGTGCGGTTTAGCTTGGTCTCGGTGACACTACAAAGTGTGACCTTGCGTTTCCAGCTCTGGTTGCAACAACAGCAGCAGCCAATTTTATATTTATATTTATATTTATATTTATATTTATATTTATATTTATATTTTAGCACGGACCTCTGCTCGGAAGGCACGTGTTACCGGTGGTGTGTACAGTGAGGCTGGAATAGAAGCCCGTTATTGGGAGGCCCCCGGCTGAGCGGTGGACGGGTGGACACGATTCTCCTGTTCGCACAGTGGAGGAGCTGTGACGCGTTGAAATCACCAATGCAAATGAGAGCGAGGACCCCTCCTCCCACCAACCCCCCCCCCCCAAAAAAAAACACACACTCACACACCAACCCTGGCTGCGCTGCTTTGTACCACCGTGCCAGAGAGAGAGAGAGAGAGAGAGAGAGAGAGAGCTTATATAACAGCAGCGGTGGGAACCGCGGAGCAGCCAGGGGGACGCTTCGCTTGCCGGACAATAAGCGGAGGAAACAGCCGCCACATCGGCCGTGAAGTGAGGAGGCATCGCGCGCGACACCGGGACGCTGGAGGGAGGTAAGATCCTGCTCACACAGCCACTACTGTAAATGGAGGAGGAGCAGCGAGGGCTTTTTTAAGATGGAAGACCTCGGCTCCTTAAATAGGTGACGCCTGTTTACCCCCGCTGTTCATCCATCTCCCCGTCGTCCCACTCCGCCACACCAGGCTGCTTATTGGATCATGTCAGCACACATGTCGGGACGCGCGTGCACAGTGATTCTCTGCGGAAAGAATTTGGAGTTAAACGGAACTTAAGGCGCAAGGACTTGACCAGAGACTGTTCATTGTGCAAACTGTTGCTTCCGCCCTCGCGAGCACCACCGCACCCCTGCTTTATTGATATTTATAGATTGATTGGTTGGTTGGTTGGTTTATTGGTCTGTTTGAGTTGAGACAGGCCTGATGAGTCGAGCTGAAGGGCAGACCGGTGTGTGGCAGCCACTGAGATAAGGAGCCAGGAGTGGATGTCACTGGATGTGAGGGAGGAGAGTCTGAGTGTGATGGGTACAAACACACTGACTGGTGTTACATGTGAACACAGTGTACAACCAGCTGTATTGGAGAGGGGTCTTGAAAGAGCCCAAGACAGACAGGAGCAGGTCAGGGCTGCACTTCCCTGATTGCCCCCTCACTCAGAGGATCAGGCTGCACATCAGTCTGTGAACATCAGGCTGCTTTACATCCCAATTGTTCAAAAAGCTTTGCGTGTTTTTGACCCACCACTTATCCATCTCTCCACAGATGAGTCTGCGTGCTGCTATGATAATCCCCATTTCGTAAGCGCCCCTAATGCGCTCACCAGACCATTTTTTATCACATCATGTCATTTCTGTGTGATAACTGAGATTTCCATTGTGGAGCTGGGAGATTCTGCCAGTGTTAAATTAAACATGATCTGACAGTGCAGAGAAAATGAAATCTCTGCACTGAAAGAGAACCCAGTCCAATTGGCCTTTTTAGCTAAGGTTAATGTCATTTTTTTTCATGAAAATCAATGATTCATGTTAAAAGAGAGCTCAGTCCCAGCACACTGATGAAACAGGAATCACACAAATTCAGACAGGGTTAAAAACAAATGGCACAAATAAAAGCAGCAAAGCAGCAGATGCCAAGGGATTCGGTGCAAGATGCAGAAGCACAAGCCCTTATGTCAACATGAGCTGTGCATCCACCATAAGCCAGACATATATAGCTCTTCCCTTCCTTTTGGCTGTGCTAGAAAATACAGAGAAGTACTCTTGTCCTTTGAATCCAGATAATTGTGTTTTTCTCTCATTTTGTGCCTCAGATTTTCCTGCTGGATCATTGGTTGAGTCATTGGTTTCTCTCTGTCGAAACATATCCACTGCTGCTGTATAGGTCACTGTGGCAATGAGGGATCATTGTCAGAAGCTGCCGTGTTTTCCAAAAATGATGAAGTTGTAACGAGGCTACGCGTCCATCTCCTTTTGCCTAATCCATGAAATAGCCTTCCACTGATGTGAGTGACCGTAAAGGCTTTGGGAATGTTGGCAGCTCTCTACAAGCTGCACTGCCTCTTGAAGCGGGCTCAGATGCTGCTGCTCTTCCTGGGCATCGCCTACCTGATGGCAGGCAGCATCCTGCTCCTGCAGCGCTCCAGCATCAGACTCACTCAGCCAAACCTTGCCAGCCTGCCGCCCATGACGTCCCTCGCAGCACCTCCTACTGCCTTCAGGCCTGCAGGTCTGGCCATGAGGGCACGCTCCAGATGGGCCGCCGTTCAGTCTGTTTCCACAGGAGGAGCCAAGGCAGGGCGACACTGGCCCGCTTCCCGGAGCCTTGGGGTCCAACACTTGCATCGCCGCTGGTTCCACAGTCTGCTGCCAGAGAGTCCAGAGCAGAGAGTCTCCCTCCACAGCAGCAGCAGGCACAAAGGTAAATAACTATACTGAATAGCTGGTTTATGAAGATATGAAACGAAAAAGAAAAATAATGAATGGTGAGAGAACGGATTGACTCTGTTTTACTCTTAATTGTTTAGGCTCTTTGTAACATGAGCATCACTGCAGCTAATGTTACAGCCAACAAGCCCGTAGACAAACAAAGCATAGCCACAGCCACCAGTGTTATTGCAACATGTGACTGCTGGACACTGCATGTCCTAATTACATTCATTAGTGCAAAAGTAAGATGCTAAGAAATGAAAGTGATAGTTAATTGGCTACTGTAGCATTTTAGCTTACTGGTCAGAATTGTGTGAAAACAAAATTATAGCTGTTCACCTCAAACTGAACAGGAATACGATCCAATTAATACCCAGGAGTTCATAAAGCTCCGACTTAATTTGATTAGAAACTCGTTGTCTGTTCTTCCAGTACTAATGAACCTCCAATATGACAGACCACACAGCCACAGACCTGACTGGCATGTGGTTGTGTGGTCTCCTCAGAGAAGCTAATGTGTTTTCGCCAATAATTAACTACCTCTGTGAATCTGTAGCCGAGGTTGGGCACCTCTGTTGCCAGTACACTGATGCAGATACCATTGCCTGCAGTGTCAGTGAAAAAGCTCTCAGCTCTGATGTGTTGACTGGTTTTCCTAGTAAATAATATATGAAGTAGGAAGTATACATGTTTATTTTCTATTCTGTGATTTGTTTTTTTCAGCTCAGATGCCCCAGAGGCAGGGTAACACACACACTCTTTGTGGTAGGGCAGGTTTCATTTTACATTACATTACATTATGAGCATGACCTTAGAACACTTAGAGCAGCTTCATCATACATTTATGTGATATTCCGTGTGTGGGTGCTTCATTTCGAGTCGATGAGAGAGGCTGCTCTGTGATCCTCTGAAAAACCAAGGCTGCAACTGAAGAAGTTTCTAGGGAATAAATAAATGATCATGAAAAAAATACAGTACCTACAATTCCCACTTGGATTCTCTGTTAAGGAGTCTCCGCCATTACTGGAGTGCTCCAGGATTTCCCTGGAGATGCACTGTATTGCTAAACAATGCCTGTCAGTGCCTCTGTGATTTTGTTGAAATGATAAATACGGTGGAAATACTTTCAGTGGAGCATTTGTTCTTCCAGCTCGTTCTTGAAAAGCATCCTGTATGAGCTCTTAATCCTTTTTTTAAACAGACACTACATAACCACTCAGTCAGTGAGCAGCGCAATAAAGATGAAAAATGTTGGAGGCAGGAATGAGATCAGTTTCAGTAACAGCCATCTGGCAAAGGTTCCTATTGAAACGTATTACCCAGGACACGGAATTAAATTACCCAGGTCTGTTGTGTCACGTGTCCCAAAGGAGGAACTGAAGGTTTTTAGAGAAAAAATAAAAACACTATTTTTTGATGTTATTCATAGACCTTTATCATACAGTCATGAACAACAGTTGCTATATGTGCCTTTCACATTGTGTGTATTTGTAGTCGATGAGATAAATTAGATTGCCCTTTGATAACTGCTTATTTTGCTGTGTGAGACAATCAGCACCGCTCCCATATCAGCCCTGCAGTCAGGTAGCTTAGCTTAGCTTAGCATAAAGGTTTAGAACGCAGATTCCTCTCATTTGTTCTGCTGACATTCCAGAAATCCACCTCTAAAACTCACTAATTCAAAAGTTAAAATCTTGTTTCTTAAATTTAGTCCACAAATATGAGCCTTGCTATCGCTCTGCCGTTGCCAGGCAACCAGTGAATATCTCAGGATATCAAACAACCTTTTACATGTTAGCTTTAAAGATGCTGGTACATGGCTTTGGACATTTGGACAGAGCTAAGCTAACGTCTGCTGACTGATAATTCATATTTAAGATATAGATTTAGATTTAGATCAATTATATTTCCCCAAATGCCCAAACGTTCTTTTAAGTAATTCATTTCCAAATTGATCACCAACTAGCAATAAAAAAAACGAAAAAGCAAATGACATCATCATATAATTTGACACATAATAAATATAACTCAGAGAATGGCAGAGTAAAAACTATAGAAAACATTACTGATAAAATGTGAGTCCAGTACAAACAATAAGATGCTAAATCAAGACTATGATGTTGCTGTCATCAAACTGCTCTCATTAATCAGACACAATATTGTTGTCCAACTCTCACAGATTACAGATGTTTGAGTCAGTTACATGAGGATTTAAAATTTTAAAATGTCTCATATTCAACAGTGTAAATATAAACATGCCAGTGCTAGACAAACTACACTATGGCAACAATGGAATGCAAGTCTTACTGACACAATATATATTTCATAATGATATGGAAGATAAGTCCTGCATTTCTTATCGAAAAGTCTGCTCCCCTCTCTGTGCTTGTAATCTGATATGTTATCATTTTTAGTCTGATCTTTAATCTATCGTTAATCACCGACTTATCTCTCACAGTGTAGTTTACACATTCTCACATGTTCATAGTTTCAGGAGTCTGACGACCTATTCAATCATTTTTAAAGATGTATCATAATTTGCGTACTTTTGTACCTTGCAGGGACAAGTCACAGATTCCCTGACATGTAAAGTGCATATTAATCATATTACACAGGCAGAGGTGTGCAGAGGGATCAGAAGAAAGAAATATTACAGGCTTTGAACAGTAGCAGCTACATTCTCTGGGTTTATAGTCGAGTTTGATGAAGTTTGTTTAGATGTTTAACTTGTCAGGACACACACATGTGACATGACAGATGTACTATAGATGTATTTCGTAAATACTGGGTATTTGCTGTAGGTATCAGACGTCCCGCTGAGATGACCCTCACTGACCCCAGCTTTGATCAGCCACCCCCCCCCTGCTGTGGGGATATTATAGACCTATGCAGCAGACAGACTGTGAAACTCCCTGAGCTCATGTGAATAAACATTCACAGCGCACATCTTAACCAAGGCAGTGGCACATGTCCTCATACCGCTTCACTGTCATTAGCCTCCTCCGTCCAGTCCTGTGGGGCAGGATCTGCTCCAGCGCAGCCGTCTGTCTTATTGTTAAAGAACACTACACAGTATTAGACCTAAGTGCAGTCATCTCTATCATGTCTGGGAAACGGAGCGTCCACCCTCCATTAACACTCAGCTGCCTCCGCCTGGGGCTTCTCCGTCACTTTGATTAAAGCAGTGACCCAGCCTGCTCGGTGGAGGGGGCAGGGGACAGGGGGCCTCTAGGTGATGCCTCTTGAGATGCTTCCTGCCTCGACCTGCCACACCTGGTGATTTCAGGCGAGGTAGTACAGCATTGGTCTGGTGAGGGCCATGCGGCCGGTGACTCAGCCTCATCTGAGCCCAGCAGGCTGGAGGAGCCACAGAGGACAAAGAGCACTGATTGAATCATGGATCTGATATGCTGAAGCTTGGTCTTGGCCAGAGACTTCACACACCATTGCTTGCTTCCATCTTCCGTCTGTGAACCTTGCTGCCATATCTCTTTAGCCTCAGTGACACGTGTCTGTCTTTAAATCCTCTCTCTGACCAGTTGGCATCAGACTAGTTTGATGCTTTCAGTGAACATAGAAAAAAAGAAGATGCTAAATCCTCACTAACAACATCTATGAGTGCAACCTCATATCAGGGTTATGTGAACTAAACCTCAAAGCACAAACTGATTCATTATCTGTTCACATCCCATGAACCAGAAAACTGACTTTGGAAGTAAACACATCCAGCATATAGCCTAATCTCAGACCCCGCAGCAATACGTCAATGAAGCCAGCACACAAAACATATGCATATACAATCCCACCACTTAGTGTATATATCAAGGATAACATCAAAGAGTGAATGTAAGTGAGATTTTATATATGGAGCCTTAATCTTTTCAGCACATCATAATAGTCTGTTATAGCCTATGATGCATGATACAGGTGATTTATACTGCTGTGCAAATAAATGGGTTAACGGAAACAAGAGGAACCCACTTTGAATAATAAATTAGGTGTGGTAATGTTATAAATTATGATGTTAGTGCTTTTTATGATTATATTGTGGGTATATGGTGGTGTGAATAAGTGATGATGCACTGTTTTACGACGAGGGAAGTGAAGAGTATTAATATTAATGTATGGTATATTGAGCTTACTGCGATATTTTGAGGCACATGAATGCAGTTATGATGAAACACCGAACAAATGGGATTGCAGATAAATATTATTAGAATTAGAATTTTTGGGGTGAAAATATCCACAGTAACAGCTTTTTATTGGGGTTGCAACCAATGACTATGTCCATTTTTGATCCATTTTTGATCCATTTTTGATAAATCAGTTATTGTCATCCATATAAAACCTAGCCGCTGTCCTTCACTGGAGGGGAAGGTGGTTTAGTATTTTCGCTTCACATGCGCTTCTATCAACTGCCTGGTAAATGTCTATAAAAGTTTTTTCAAAACTCAAGGATTTCTTCTTGTGTTTGTTGTTGGTTTTTTTTTTTTCATGTAGGAACCTACATTGGTTGCTATCTGCACAATGCCACTGATCGAGCCCTGGGCGGAACCATGCTTTATGACCTGCGCAAAATGACCAGTTCCCTGTGTCAGGACACCTGCTCAGAAAGGTAATGCATTTGTGGCGGGACCACAGAGGGCCTGCTGTCTGAATAAATGGCTTGGATCTCAGGCTCCTCCATGAATGCCTCCTGTGTTTGGAGCCGGTGGAGAGCCAGGTGGCTGGATGACAGTAAAAGATGAGGGGGAGTGAGAAAGGGGAGAGTGAGGAGCCGAGTGGGGCAGAAGGCTTGATCTGTTGCGGGAGAAGGAAGGAGGTGGCTGTGTGTCAGAAAACTTAATGAGCTGACTACAGGGTTTGCTGAATAAATCAGTGGTTAGATTCACACTTCCTCGTGGCCATGGTGTGATCATCTGATTGGGTCAGTGTGAGCGGAGTTAGCAGCAACTCGCATGATTTTCCAAACCTGAGAGTCTGACCCATTTGCACTATTCCCTTTCATATCTATGCAGTGAAGAAGCAGTGTAGCGTCACTGACGCAGAACAGCAGTGGACAGATGGATGCAGTCAGACTGAGAGTCGATCACCCCCTCCACGCCCCCAGAAAGTGGTCCTGCTCGTTACCTGAGCGGGCCAATTACCATGATGAGAAAAAGTAAAAAGTCAAGGCAATTTATGAGGAAGCTTCAAAGGACATATATGAAAAGGTCGATTTTGATGAGGTCTCTGTCTCTTGTAAAGAGGCAGGGGGAGAGAGGGGAAGAGGGATGAGTCACAATAGCTTTGATATGGAAAGCAGAGATCGGAGGTGACTGCAGTTCAGCTTGCTGGAGACATTACATGGTCAGATGAGAAGAAGGAGGAGCACTGATAAATATCACAGGGGAAGGCCCAAAACAATTAATGCTCGGAAGTTTGAGTTAATTGATAAATTAGAAATGTTAACCGATTCCCAAAGTGTGGTCTCCTGTGGTATGTGAGCTGCCGCTAGGGGGTGCGTGAGATGAAAATGGCAATGGTGGCTCTATGGTGTAAAAACAGTTAACTTACTAACTAATAAATAAACCGTCTAATACATCATTTTAAATTGGCCATTTCATTATATATGAACACCCAATTCAAGGAAATCATTTGTAAACCTTCAGTTGTAGACGTACGTGCGAATTAAAAAATAAATACAGGCTACCCAAAATACAACTTCTTGTTATATCCATAAATAGAATGCTCTTTTTTATGTGTCGGGTATTGGGGATATGCGATGTAGAAGGTGTTGCGTGGGAATTTTTTTTAGAACTGCTAGCTTAGCCTGAGGGCAAAAGCTGGAGGTTATTGACTGCCTTTGACTAGGTTAATGATCTGTGTGTGTGTGTGTGTGTGTGTGTATGTGTGTATTAGTGGGTACCAGTTTGCAGGTCTGGAGTATGGAGCTGAATGCCACTGTGGGAACCGGATCAGTAGTCCGCGGGCTCCTGAGGAGGACTGTAGTCTGGTGTGTCGGGGGGAGAGAGGCTCTCCGTGTGGCGGCGTGGGCCGACTCTCCATCTACAAGGTGGAGGAGCAGCTGCCAGGGCAAAGAAAATGTGAGTTAGCTTCATTTGAGAAAGGACAGAGGATTGTGCATTATCTATTCACTGCACAAGCTCCAATTCATGTAACTTCATTTCTCAGAAATAGCCAACTGACATGTGATAATAGCAAGAAGTAATATAATATAATATAATATAATATAATATAATATAATATAATATAATATAATATAATATATGCACAGCTCTGGTATTTATTCATAAAGTTCAAACTAAATCACTCATACAAGGAAAAAAACTGCTGAGATAAGAAACAAACAAAACCCTCTTATCAGGGAAGAACAATAATAACAAAAAAGGCTTGAGTAACACAAAATCACAAGACAAAGCTTGGACGATTCACTAAATAACACTGACTTAAGTTCTTGACGTGGACAAAAGTGTTGGTTCACTCACACAAGGGACGAGACGAACCGGCACAGAACAAAGGGAAACACAGTGTAAATGTATATACATATGTACACACAGGGACACAGGGTAATAATGGGGAACAGGTGGAAACAATCAGGGCGGGGAAGCCAATCAGACCAGGAGGACACCTGAAACTTTTCACAATAAAACAGGAAGCCATAAAACAACATTGACACAGGACAACAACTAAACAGAAGTAGACATGTTGACAGTCATGACATAACGTCTCTCTCACACACACACACACACACACACACACACACACACACACACACGCACACACACACACACACATAAAAAATGTAAAAAATGAAATTTAAATCATTTGTTGTTCGACTAAATGACTGAGCGGCTCATGAAACCGTTGTATTTTGCATAAACTCCTTCTTAGCGTGGAGCTGGAGTTGATTAATGATGTGTTGAAATCTCTCTCTCTCAGTGAGGAATGCTCTGTGCAGTGTGGCAGAGGATCAGCTCCACCTGCATGTTCATTTAGCACAGTGAAGAGATTCCTACTTCCTCAGAACAAACCCACACCGATGGGATGCACCATGATTTTTATTGCTCTTTTTATGATACAGATATATATAAAAACCATCATAGCTACATGACAAGACTCAACACTATAAAGGTCTTTAATATTCAATGTTGTTTTCTGCTTTTTTAAACATGTGCATTCCCTCTCGTAGTTGGCGAGGTCAGGTCTATTACAGAAGAAGACTGTATTTCATACACAGTATTAATATTCATGATTGGATGGTTCTGTGTCTCTGGAGGCTGGCGACTGAATGTATTAGAAACCAGAATTCTGTACAGTACAAGAATATATTCCAGGCAGATCCACTTTATAATGGTCATTTGAACCCAGTTTGAAGCAGTTTTTTGTTTGATTGTTTGTGTTAGGAAATCTGACCGTTTATTTCTCACTAAGCAGTTTTATCCAAATAGAGAAATAAACAAAACAACCTCCTAATGCTTATGAATGAAGGGGGTAATGCTACCAGACATATGTATTTTTATCCTGCCATTTGCATACACCTATTACTCCATTTATTTTCCTCTTTCCAGTCAGAAATGTTCACT
The DNA here is from genome assembly GCA_016785345.1 of Trinectes maculatus. Classification (NCBI taxonomy): domain Eukaryota; kingdom Metazoa; phylum Chordata; class Actinopteri; order Pleuronectiformes; family Achiridae; genus Trinectes; species Trinectes maculatus. The sequence goes on from JAFBJQ010002113.1 coordinate 26,548, forward strand.
ACCGTGGCTGCTTCAAGCTGCCAAAGAGCACAGTCGGCACATTCCCAGTCTACTCCTTTCAGCCCAACCTAACGACACAGTCCTGCATTGAGACCTGCACTGATAAGGTTTGAATTAGCTCTATGATCAATTTATTACACACTCTGCAGTGCAGCGCTGGGCCTCAGCTCCCAGGAGATCACATGTGTGCACACAGAGCTGCTTGAATTTTGCTGAATAGTTAAGGTTTAATGTGCCTCTAATTAGACGGAGTCTGGCTGCTGCACTGGGATCTGACTGCGAACAGCTGTGTCACATCTGCAAACTGAAATCGCTTGTTAGAAGTATCGCACATCAGCTAGTGGTGACCGCAATATGATTAATTCTAATTCTCACTGTGGTGTGTGTGTGTGTGTGTGTGTGTGTGTGCACTGCACCTTCTGCTTTGACACTGAGCATTACAAACTTCTGTAATCAGGATAAAATAATGAACTATATATCAAATAATAAATGTTTTTGAAAAGAAAGACAAATATGATGAGTAATATACAAAAGGTGTTTTTTTGTTGTTATTGTGCGTTGGTTTGTAGGAGCTCCCCCTGGCTGTGTTCAAGACGCCACACTGTTTCTGTACTTGGACATCGCCTCTGTTCAGTCTCATCACTGCTCTGAACCACACCAGCAACTCCACACCCACAGCGCCAGCAGAGCACGACCTCTACCAGGTCTACCACACACCTGTGCTTGGTGAGATATCATCATGTGTCACTCGTCTGCATGTTACAGGGTCGTTTTTCAAACTCCAATCACACAAAGCCTAATTCTGACTAATTTCACAGTGGGAGCACTGACAATGTGATAATGGCCAGAATGGGCTTCAGTCACATCTGTTCTGCTCTGATAGACACAGAGCAGCCTCTCTGGCCTCTCTCAGTAAAATGGCCTGTAAAAACAGCCTGACCTAAGCTTTTTTCATTCCCTGCCACTGTCTGTGAACACGGTGAACTGAGGCCTCAGTGTGTGGCCGAGGGGGAAACTGCACTTGTAAGCAGTGTTCATCCCAGACTTAGATCAGACACAAATCTCCTCAGACCCCTCGTCCAAAACTTTCGGCTCATTCAGATCTTGTAAGAATCTGTAACAGATCTTTGTCGCTGATCTTTAGACTCCAGGTGCAAAGAGAGGATGTTTCTCCCTCAGAGATCCAGCTCTCTGGTGGCTCTCTCCAGTTTCCCTGGCGCAGGCAACACCTGGGTACGGCACCTTATCGAGCTCGTGACCGGCTACTACACCGGCAGCTTCTATTTTGATGGCACGCTATACAACAGAGGTGAGACGAGGGGAGGGAGGCACCACAACACTCTTCAAATTATTGTGCGTTGGTTTGTAGGAGCTCCCCCTGGCTGTGTTCAAGACGCCACACTGTTTCTGTACCTGGACATCGCCTCTGTTCAGTCTCATCACTGCTCTGAACCACACCAGCAACTCCACACCCACAGCGCCAGCAGAGCACGACCTCTACCAGGTCTACCACACACCTGTGCTTGGTGAGATATGATCATGTGTCACTCGTCTGCATGTTACAGACAGATCTCCTCAGACCCCTCGTCCAAAACTTTCGGCTCATTCAGATCTTGTAAGAATCTGTAACAGATCTTTGTCGCTGATCTTTAGACTCCAGGTGCAAAGAGAGGATGTTTCTCCCTCAGAGATCCAGCTCTCTGGTGGCTCTCTCCAGTTTCCCTGGCGCAGGCAACACCTGGGTACGGCACCTTATCGAGCTCGTGACCGGCTACTACACCGGCAGCTTCTATTTTGATGGCACGCTATACAACAGAGGTGAGACGAGGGGAGGGAGGCACCACAACACTCTTCAAATACGTGTTGATGCAAATGAGCATGATGTATTTGTTATTGATTTGTGTCAGGCTTTAAAGGAGAGAAGGACTACTGGAGGAGCGGCCGCAGCATCTGCATAAAGACCCACGAGAGTGGCCAGAAGGAGATCGAGATGTTTGATTCTGCTGTCCTGCTGATCCGAAACCCTTACCGCTCCCTCATGGCCGAATTCAACCGCAAGTGTGCTGGACATTTAGGACACGCCTCAGATACCCAGTGGAAGAGTAAAGGTAATAAACAGACGGAATGGTCAAGTGCTTTATAGCTCTGCTGAAGCCCACAGTACTTCTGACTGTGTAATGTCCTGTTGATGTGACTGCAGCAGCAGCAGCAGCAGCAGCCTCAGGGCTGTTATGACTCTGACTGTTCATGCACCACAGAGCACTTTGATTCCTATGTAAATAGTAACACTTGCACTGAGCTTATAGCTTTTTAACAACAGGCAGTAACATACTGCATGTTACACTGAAGCCATTCAGACGCAGTAAGAGCTGCTCCAGGGTGGAAACAGGACTGCAGGTAGTTTCTGTTTGATTTGTCTGTATATTGACATATCTGCCTCCAAGACAACATGTTATGAAGGTAGAGGAGACGTGGAAGTGTGATGGCACTAAAACATACAGACAGCAGTATAAACATGCACCATGACTGCCTGCATACTGCTGAGGCCTGCAGGAACACTGTCCCTCTGTTCAGGTCAGTAATATCCACTCACCCAATAACCCCTGGTTGAATTTAACAACTCTGTTCTCTATCGCCTGCAGAGTGGCCAGAGTTCGTCTCCAGCTACGCCCCCTGGTGGGCGTCCCACGCCTTGAGCTGGCTGAAATTTGGACGCCGCCTGCTGGTGGTGCATTATGAGGAGCTGCAGCGAGCTCTTGTCTCTCAGCTCCGCCTCATCACGGCCTTTCTAAATGTCACGGTGACTGAGGAGAGGCTGCTCTGTGCCCAGAGCAACCAGGACGGCCATTTCAAACGCTCGGTGGCCCAGCGGCCTCCCTTTGACCCCTTCACCCCCGACATGAAACAGATGATTGACTCCTTCATTCGTACCGTTGACCAGGCTCTGCAGAGCAGGAACTTTAGTGGACTTCCTCAGGAATACCTCCCCAGATGATGATGATGATGTGTGAAGGTCACAAAGGCCTGGTCCAACGGGGTAGTTCTTCAGAGAGTGCTCTGCAGGGAACAGACCCACACTGGTTGGTGGAAGTGGACCTTACTGTTTGATAGGCCAGATGCACTGTGAATGGCTGTGGAGTCATGGAAACACAGCAGAGCTCAGTGGAGAAAACAGGACAAGTCATAGTGAAACCCAGCAGCGAGGAGCGATTCGCCTCGGGGTCGGGAACATGCCTCTAAGACGAGGAATAGTTCGAGAGGATTTGAGATGATTTGTTGAACTGCAGCGTTGGGATTATCCAGCAAAGAGCCCGACTGCATGAGTGTATGAGTGTGGAACTCCAGAGTGGAGTCCTTTTGGTTTTTTCTGTGACTCTTCACAAATTCACTTTATGTTTCTAGAAGATGACAACACCAATAAAAATGAGCTGTCAGACGAACACAGATGATAGACATCAGCATTATTCTGACTGTACAGTGTTTATCATCTGGTGATCATGATGGATGACAGAATGGATTCTCCAAGCGACTCAAACATGTACATGATCAGAAATATGTCGATGACAGTGAGGCTGCTTTAAACTGTAAATGACACCCAGCTGTTCCATTCATTCCACGATTTCACTTGATTAAATGCATTTGATTTGACCTGAATGACAATAACTGGTTTACGTTTTACACTGATGTTTTGTTCTCGTTAATGAATCAAGGTGAACACGATTGTTACCTGTCAGCCTTTTGTAAATGTAAAGGATGATTTCACATAGTTTGTTCACCCAGTCTTTATGCTGTCACCACAAACAAGCAGAGAGAAAACAAACATTCATTTTCACTGTACAAACCTACCTATCACCTCAGCATCCTGATAGCGACAGGAAGAACAGTGCCTCCTGGTGGTTGAATTGCGTACACTAAAGTAAAACAAGCCTTTGCATTTTAGACAAGTCATACTGATTTCATTAACCGTATTTTATGTATTTAAAAAAAATGATATCTACAGTGCTGTGGCCAGGACTGAGTTCTGATATTCAAATTATACCATTTAAATAGTGATAACAAAGAGAACAGAGCGTTGTCAAAACATATGTTTGTCACTGTATGAGAGACACAAATACTTTTTACTGTACAATGTAGGATTCGTGACAGGGATGATGTGTTGGATTGAACAGGATTCTGTGATTTGCTGTCCAGCTGCTGTAACCGGGACACAACAATCCTCTGATTCAGCCTATAAGGTTCATGTCCTTCCTCAGCAGCGAGTCAAGACTTCATGTCACAACTGGTTCTTAACCCTGATGTGAGTTTCCATGTACATCTGCACCTATTAAAACCCCAGAGTCCTCCTCACATGAAAGCTGAACTAAACAGAACAGTGGGAGTTGTGTTTTGATCTAAAACCTTTTTCCAATGGAGGTGAAGTGTCAAGCGTAAAAACCAAGTTGAACTAGAAGGTGGAGACAGATCTGCTAAACTCAGACAGTAACATAGTGCTGATTAAAAATAAACTGCATACATTACATGCTGGTTCTACTTGCCTACATCTACATCTTGTAGCAGACAGACAAACTTTTTCAGTACAACATTGACCTACAACACTAGATCTTTGAAAATGTGACATTTTCAAACCACTACTCTGAACCTGAACATCAACTAACTAATGCATTTTGTTTTGCAAATACAAATGTGATAGAGGGTTTTGCTAATTCATCATGCTTCAAAACAAATACAGTATATCATACAAGTATCTTCAATAAGCCAAAACAATGTCACATGAAAATATTTTCTGCCATTGTACTGATGATTTTCTGAGAAATGTCCAAAGTATTCTGCCTTTTGCAAACATAAGGTGGCGCTATGAGTCAGTTTAAACTCACTGGATGTTTGAGCAAAGTTAACAGCCATTGTCAGCCGCTACTTGAGTTAGTGTCATCTTAGCTTATTAAAAAGGAACATTTTGATTCAAATAGATCATTTTAATTGTGTTAAAGAGTTTCCTTATGGTTTCAATTCAAACTATGTTGCTCTTATCCTGGTGGATGTGTAACTATTTGCTGACACATACACAATTACCTAACTACCTAAGTCATTCTTGTTTTTAAAGATTGTTGCATGCAATGAAAGAACAACAAGAAAATTAGCAACAAAAACAAAATTAGGTTAATTTGATATGCAACTGACACAGAGTGTGAGTCAGAGTGAAAATGCAGGTATCCAGAGGGGTTCTGGTTGACAGGCGTAAAGGCTCATTGCATGTTGTGTTGTTCCCAGAGGGTCCGGGTTTGATAACAAGCCTAACTAGTGAAGCAGCCATAAGGCCTCACAGTCAGGTGTCTGTCATAAACAGTGAGTCGACTGACAGCTCGTCTGGGATATAAGAAGACTCCCAACACCATCTGCTTCAACAGTATGTGATGTCAGAGGTGATGTTTTACTGCTTTTAATTCTACTCATCTGCAAATGTAACAGTAAAAGAATAGATTGTACTTGCATGTAGAGAACAAATAGCTGAATAACAGGATAAGGTGGTTGTACTTGAGAAGAACTTTCTCGGAGGAGCAGGTATGTACTCACACGAGGCAGGTAGAGATCTACAAACTGAAGTCTGATGGTCTACAGCCAGGAACAGAATTCACTGACGGTGTAGTGGAGTCATGACTGGTCTCTTATGGAGGAGATGATCGGAGAAGTGGAAACAGGTGTGTCTCGTCAGCGGCCACCAATAAGCTGACAACAGACTCAGGAGTCTTGTTTTACCTATGAGTCATGTTGAAGAAAATCTGATTTATATTTATTTTTCAGATTTGTTAAAAATGTGTAAAGGTGAACAACTTGTGTTGAGATGGAAAACATGATGTCTGCTTTCTCATTCTATTGATGCTCCTTATTGTTCCAGCTGAAGTGCTACTGCTACTCTGAGATCAGACCTGCTAAGGTTTGTTCTTCTTCTGTTGTTTAATGGTGGTTTGTTGTGTTACTTTAAGAACGTGTTGACCACGGTTCTTAACAAGCGCCGACACACAGAGGATATTGCATGTGCAGTCAAAACTGCAATGCATGATGGGTATCGTAATGTGCAACCAAACCGCGCCCATGAGGGCCATGATCCAGTCCTGCCCCTTGTGCTTCACTGGTGCTTCACACGTCTGCTGGGAGGAAACAGATAACATCTGCAGGTGCCTGTGATGAGAACTGGATGATACTTGGAATCGGTCCTTCAGACTGGACTGATGTCATTTACTCCCGCTCTTTATCACTGGGAATGAATCCGCAGAGAGTTATCACCTGATTCCCTCTGTGCTCTCTGCAGCTCTGTGGAGCATTTCACCATCTCTCACTGGCTGGCTCTGTTTCCTGCCTGCAGCTTTACTGTTTGCTCATAGTTCACTGTCACCGCTGTCATAACACTGTTTTCACAGGCAGCAGGCAGCTACAGAAACAGTCTGTGTGCGACATGTGTCCACACAGCTAACGACAAGCAGCTGTCGTTAACTCACTGCAAGTTTGATAACAACAGTGTTATTATCTATTATACTACAGACTCATTTATTCCATCTAACATGGATTCCATCTAACATAGTGGTCTAAAAATAATGCACGTTGTAGGTGTGAGTTAATGATCTACAGTACAGAAACATGAATTCATGCTGACAGGATTCTATCACATATAATTCATTCATCACAGTGAACAACAGGAATTCATGATACTGCTTTAAATACTCCTGTTTCAAATAATCAGGACGCGTGCATCAGTTATCAGTTCTGATTCTTATTTCAGACCATTACAATGAAGTGATAATGCCTCTGATTCAATCAGTTTGACTCTCTGTATTTATTAAAGTGGCCCAGCATTTTAATTCCCGCCACACAAAAGACTATCAGAATGAATGGTCATTATGTGAAGGTGACATTTCTGCAGGTCTCTGTTCCCTCATGGAAGTTTAATTAGAAAAAAATTAACAAACACTGAAAATGGAGATTAAAGATCGGGGTGCCATGTTTGCTGACCGGCACTGCTGCCCATTCATCAAACTACTGAGAACATTAAAAGGGGGGGGTGAACTGACTGTAATCTTTGTTTCTCCTGAATTCATATAAACACAAGGGCAAAACATGGCTTTAACTCTATGTCACCAAGACAAATTAGTGTTAACATAATCAATACAGGTCTCCCAGTCGACATTGGGGTTTAATGAGACAAGGCCTTGCCCCCAAGTTGATTACAAAATTGACCCGTGCTGATTGCTCTCATAGACACTGCAAAGCTCTGATGGATCCCCATCACCACTGTATTAATCACAGTGTAAAATGAAACAACCAGAGAAACACAGCTGACACACCTGATGTCAGTGAACACAATGTGTACATTTTTATCACTATACACTGATCTATTCAATGCAAACGATTCAATAAGAACAAAATGATATACAGGGGATCCTCGTGTTACGACGGTCGCGTGTTATGTTGTTTTCGTGGTTACGACACATCTCCCGTGAACTTCCTTGTTTCGGCTTAAGCGGTTTGCCCCGTAAATACGTACAGACTTCGCACGGGAACTAGTTGGTGAGCGCTCTCTTTGTCTCTCAGCGCGCCTGCCGGTTCTCCATCATCTCCAGAGCACAGCTCGGCTACAGATGGGTTCGGGGCAATACCGTAGGTTTATTCACAACACAGGGTCTACACGGTTGATATCAGAAATCTAAAGGAAATGCTCATCACACTCGCAATATCAACCCCTACGGTGTGTCAAGAGGGACAAAAGGCAATTCACCATAATAAACTCTTATTTTAGCGTGGTATTATAGCGACATCTAGTGCCACAACTAATTATCTACATACGAATACATACATATGAATGTATGTTCTCACTAACGTCGAAATTCGGTTACGACACATTCTCAGGAACGGATCTCCGTCGTAACATGAGGACCCCCTGTAATGATGCTTAATTGATTTCAAACCAAACGATAATGAATTATAAACTGTGCAAACTGTGAATGAGGAACCTGCCGTCACGAGGCAGCACACATCTGCTTTGTTTTCTTCTCTCCTCTCATCAACAGTCACTGCTGGATTCTCCAGCTGCACTTGCTGTGTGAACACATCAAGCTCACACACAGGCGTGATGAAAATGAAAACAAGGCATATACTGTATATATAAAACAGGTGTGTGTATGATTCAGCTTCTGTCTTCACTGGTCTTATTTCAGCTCTATGAGTCGTGCTGTCAAATATAAAACAGGCACAGCAAAGCCGGGCTTTAGCACAGACACAGACAGGAACCACTGCGAGATGATGCTGTGTTGTTTGTCTGCTCCAGCTTCCCAGCCTTTCTTTTTATTGTCTCTTTCATGCCGGGAATCTAAATCAGCAGGTGCTACAGGAGGGATAAGTCACAAAGTAGAAAAATAAAACGAAACCATAAAAGTTTCGGATGCTGACTGAATCATCTCCCAGCTGGACGGCTGATAGGTTACTTTACGATAACCAGTCTGGGCAGACGCTGAGTGGTGGACTCCCAGTCAGACGGAAATCCCTTGGCCTTTTCCTCCAAAATTCCCTTCAGCCCTCAGCATGACTAAAATGTTAAGAACCCCCTGCTACTCACACACACATTTAAAATGAACAGAAAAATATCACATAAAAGAAAAAAAATGACTATGGGGCCGTGAGATGACTTTCTACATTTATCATGAATGCAGCTACTATGTTTCATCCGTGCCCACATTCTGCCTTCAGAGGTCATGTGATGTGACCTCTCCCCTGGAGGAGTCTCTGAAAGCAAACAAACAAACAAACTGCAGATCCACTCAGGTGTGATTTGTTGCTAGATGTTTGGCTTGTTACCAAGAACATAAAAGGCCAAAGCATGTATTGCTAAATATGTAATGTATTGCGCAAATTCATCCCCTCCACAGTGGTATATATAAAAAGAGATGTTGCTACATTAGAATAAAACAGTGGAAATCACAAAAATATCAAAATATCAATATCATGTTCCACATAATAAACACAAAGTATCATACTAACACTCTAATTATGACACAAAGTACAGAACTAGATGGTGGGTGGTCACCAGAGTAACACTGGTTACTCTAAGCATTAACTGTAAAGTTTACTAAAGGTGAACTGCAGTCTTTCATGAGTATTCATAGTCCTATTCATACGTCAAATATTTGATCTGATCTGGTATTGGATGGATGAACAGTTGAGGGATCACCGAAGTGGAAACTATTCATCCTCAGGGGAGTATGAACGAGTTTACCAATTTTCAGTTAGACTATAAACCAATAACATCAACCTTAATAGTAGAAGGGAAAAGGACAAATGTCAAGGGAGATGTAGGAGCCATATTGACCAAACCGATGGGTTTCCTTTGACGATGACAACATGGCTAGAAATGCTTTAACGTACAACACCGCCTTTGGGGCCGTGATGACCTCATACATAGTACACAGCCAGATGCACGATGTATACGTGTGAGGTATCGGGCCACTATGAGCTGTACGCCTCACTTTGGCTTGACGACAAGAAGAGAGAACACACGAACTGAAGGAGAAAAGAGAATTGTCGGCCTACAGAGCAAGACAGTTTTTGACGCGATTAAACCAGCGGTCAACCTGTGAGAGCAGAGACTAACCGGAGTCTGACCCGGGACTAACCTGAGATTCGATCCGCGCGATCAACCCCAGATCTACCAGAGTGATTCACAGAAATAGGAATCAGCGACAACTGGAGATATAAAATAGATCATGAGCTAATAAATCTCAGTCTTTCATGAGTATTCATAGTCCTATTCGTACGTCAAATATTTGATCTGATCTGGTATTGGATGGATGAACAGTTGAGGGATCACCGAAGTGGAAACTATTCATCCTCAGGGGAGTATGAACGAGTTTACCAATTTTCAGTTAGACTATAAACCAATAACATCAACCTTAATAGTAGAAGGGAAAAGGACAAATGTCAAGGGAGACACCAATCCAGTCATCTTCAGAACAGATTCAGTCGACACTGTGTTCTCCATAGGGCTCTGTCATTCGTAGCTGACAAACGTTACAGGAACGAGTTGCAGGGTTTTGTTTCCATACTGCAGAGGTATTTTACCACTGTCATTTCCTGTGGGTGCCTGATCGATTGAGCTGTGAAAAGCTCCTTGCCTCTCTCCCTGCACTGAATATTCACACGGCGTTCTCACTGGCGCTGTGCTGATTGGACGCTGCTGGTGCTGGCTGCTCGTGGAAAATTCATCAGTGATAAATGACAAAGTTAATGGACCACATCGTCATGAGAGTATACACTCCCCCATCAGCCTGAACGCAGCCTCCTATTTGCATAAAGCAACATACTCAACCGAGCTTCAGTGACAGAAAAAACCCACTGCAGACCTTCAACATACAAAAGTCTATGTGCCTGTTTCCTACTGGTAGATCTCTGTGGGTAGGACCAGTGCAGGTAATCCATACTGACACCACTGGCAACCAGCAGAGCTTGATCTTCTCAATGTGAGAATACAGTGTTGTGGTGGCTCACCTCAGCCCACAGCTGGCTACAGTCGCACACTTTGTTAACTCATGCTGCCACGTTTAATACAGCCACGTGTGGCATGTCTTCTGCATTGTGACCTTTTTGTATGATAATGGAGCTGTATATACATGACAAGGAGCAGGGCTGATTATATTCAGTGACCAACTCAGCGTAGCCAGACACTAACATCTGGTGGTAGACAGCCAAACAGCCAGTTACAGTTTTATTTACGCCGGTTTGAAGATATCAGTCGTTTCTGCCTTCACCACAAAACAGTGAAATGGATGGATCTTTTGTTTGTGCTGCCCACAAAGATTTACTTCAGTTAAGGGCGGGGTTTGATTTCCTAGTAGCATAGCTGGGTAAAGTATTTACAGATACAGAGCTGTATTTTGCAGACAGGAGCGTTGTTTCCTCTCGCTCCCATTAAACATCCCATAACCTCTCAGACAACCTCTGCATATGCAGTAGCTGAGACTATATCTCCCCCTCACACTGCTACAACGCTACAATGTGCCACTGTCATATTGCTGTGCCGCTGTCAATAATCAAACAGTGTCATTTTTAAGTAAACAGATGCACATTGAAATCCAGCGACCACAGTGGTCTGGACTGTGTGGGTGTATACGGAGTGAGTTTGACTGACATCTCCCTGACTCTCCATTTAGTTTTGAACAAGTTTCAAGTGATTCAACCTTGTATCATTTGTGTCAGACTTGTTTACTTTTAATTATTCTGTATTTTACGCCCTGTAAAACACAGAATAATTAAAATACAGAATAATTACTAAAACTTGTTTCACCCCTACAGGCAGCTGGCAACTTTGGATTCAAATACACTCTATATTTATACGGTTTATCATGTCATCATCTTTGTTGTTGGTAAAGTTTGGTGACGTCATGCAGCAGCCTGAGTAATGGCAGTACTGTACTGGCCTTAATGATAATGTTGTACAATAGAAGTTAAACAGAAGCTAAAGAAATCATGTGGGTGACGTTTAACTGCTCATGTCCTCAGGTCTACCACGAGATGGCGCCAGAGCTCTCTCTTGTTCCACCACATTCGTGCAGCTCTTTATTCCAATCATCAGACTGTGTGGTCTGCTGCAGCAGCCGGACTGAGGATGTCGGTCCAGGGAGACACAGTGTTACTGACTCACTGTCATTGTCGTAGGTCTGATCACATGATGCTGAGTAACATCTGGACAAACATGGGTTTAGTGATTATAAAAGCCTGCGAGCAGATGTCAGTCATCTTCCCAGGCTACTATATTCCCATCTATCCTCATCCCAGTGATAACACTGTTGTCTGCTCTGAGGCTCATTCCAACACAAGGCTGTTGTTATTTACATGGTTACAGTGAGACGTATCCGTATCCTCTCTCTGCCTCTGCACTGATGGATGTCTGTCTGACAGGCCTCAGCAGCAGCAGCAGCAGCAGCAGCAGCAGCAGCAGCAGTGTGTTGTGTGTTTGTTGTGTGTCTGCAGTGCAGGCACCAATGAGCCTGTGAGGGACGGAGACATCTGTATATTCAAGTTTCCTACGCCTGCAATGCGCTGCTCGGGGTGCGTGGCAGGACTGAGGGTACACGCTCGCCTGGCTGCGTGGCGAGCCGTGGCTGCCATCACTGCTGTGTAGGACTGTGAAATAAGGATGAATCAGTAAATAAACTACAGTATTCAGTGTGTGTGTGTGTTCAGTCTTGAGGCCTAAAACACTTGGGCACGTTTCCTGATATGATGCAGATGTAGGGGGATTACATCAGGAGTGTGTTCTGTCACATGATGTGATGCTGTTCGTGGAGACACATGTACATGATGGAAAAGCCAAGGAGACAAAAACACAAAGAAACGTGCTCCAGTGGTGGAACATGAAGTTGTGTTGGAACATAAACTTCCTGGGTGAGGAGGTTTCCCGCTTACAAAGGATGTGAAAAAAGAAAAGTCATGTGACACTGCAAATGTATAAACACGCTTTAACAATAGCAGTGATGGGAACATGGTGGGAGCCCTGTGACTATGGCGGGTTGTTAAGACAGTAAAAAAAAAGAAGCTTATTTTATTTGCTTGGTGTGAGGAAGTGTATGTTTTTTTAAAAGTTCGGACTGGTTTGATTTAAGATTTAAGATTTTCTTCTTTAGTTGTGACGGGCTTTGTGAGAATGACGTGTAAATGAAAACATCTCTGTTTACCTAACCGAGGTGTGGTATTTACCCAGGAAACAGCGTGTTCTGCTGGGACTGCTGAATACAGTACTGGTAATCATAAATAATCAGCTGCAGCTGAGTGATGATAGTTACTCACCTGAGCTTTATCAGAGAGGAAGATATGATCATCTGATTTCTGTATTCACACAGCAGCAGGTTGAATCAGCATGTAAACATGTCCACAATAAGTAGATAAGTATATATCTAATACAAGTTACTGAAATATTTTAGTCTGGACTGAAGCCATGCTGCTGCCATGTGTGGTTAAATGTTCTGTGTTTTTTATATTGTGTGTCTAAAGCATGTCTTACCTTCTTCTCTCAGTTCAGGAAGTGTTTGTGATAAGCACCGTGATGTCATTTCCTTCAGATCACATCAACCAATCAAGTGGAGGTTTATATAGTGCCTGCATACAAATCATTTTTGTATGGGGGGAAAAAAAGTAAAACTTCATTTATTTCAAAATTAGCTGGACATAATGACATGATGATTTTTACAGCACATATTTTTTACTGTCTGAATATTAAAAAGCATACACAATTAACTCACTACACTCACACACACACAACAATAACTGCACCTGAGTTAATGTCTTTTCAAGCCTCATTTGCAACATTTAAGAAGCTTTTTTTTTTTTTTACCTTAGTGTTAAATTCCCAGAGGCCATTTAACACACACACAGTCAGCAGATTCTGATGACATGTACCAACATGGTGTTTATTTTGATCAGTAATCAAAGCCCAGGTTGGATTCCCAGGCTTCAGAGTAGCGTTTCCAAGCAGTGGCTGAGTCACATGCATGCAGAGCGATTGCAAAACAGCTGGAAAGCTCCATCCACAACCTCCACATGTACATGTAGGTATGAAAACACCAACTCCAACACTATTATATCTGCACGACAACGCTAAGAAACAAAATGATGGTGCTTCGTCCATGCTGTGTCTCGTGTGGGAATAACAGAAGAAATGGCTGATTAAGGAGGAGACGTGGAATGGTTCATGTTCTTTGAAGCCATAATGGCACCGAGGTTGCAGCTGCCAGCAGACTGCCTTCACATAAGCCTTTTCACATGTGCACTTGGTTACGGGGTCCATGTTTTACAGCCAGCCGAACACAGAAATGTAAACCGCAAATGACAAATCCACTACTTTATATGCTCTTGTGCATTTTCACATGTCAGCAAAAAAACAAGGTCATTAAGTTCCTCTGGCTTGTGGGAAAAGGTGAATGTGTTGTGCTGTTGCTCTCTTGGTGCTGACACCAGGACTGGACCTGCTGAAAGTCATCACTCATGCATCGTAACTCTGATGGATTATAATCCCAGCATTTACCATCAGGCATCATGGCATCATGGCTGGAGAGGATTTCAGTGTTTTTGGCCAGAGATCTAAAAAAAAAATCAAATTTTAATTTAATTCATATTTCAACCCATTTAGCATGAATAAATTAATAGTATTTTATCACTGCACTTTATACCATGATAATTTATTAATATAAACAGTTCTATAAACAGTTAATGAACGGTTGTGTGAGTTGAGTGTCACATATGCCAATATATATTATAACATAATTTCACACACATCCCATGACTTTAATAAAATTGTATCAACTGGAAACACATGTGTACAAATCATCCACCTGCAAGTTTATAAATGTGTTCAATACTAATGAAGACTTGATTTCAGCGTGATCCGTGTTGGAAATAAATATGTTACGGCAAAAAAAGGGAATTTCTTGCGGCGCATTAAGCTGCATCTGGTGGCCTTCATCAGCAGATGGTGTTTACACAGCTGGCACAAATACATTATAGTATGTTATACTTTATATACTGTTTAGACATTCTAAATAAGGGTGTTAAAGTAAAGTGATGGCAATCAGGTACGTTCCTCTGAGAATACCAGTGTCAGTTCTTTACATTATTCCATGATAATTGTGATATAAATCACTGACGGAAACAGGCTGTGTTATGACATAATTGCACTTTTACATTCGGTACATAATTGGTGGCATGTGTTGACTGGAGTTGTATTTATTTGTTGCTTTAATGTTGTGGTAAGTGTATGCAGGAGTATTCTTTGGTGTGTACATGCATTACCTCCCACCCAACATGTGCGTAGTACTTTGTTCCACACTGAACGGGTTCCATGCTGCTGCTGCTGCAGTGGAGATGAGAGATCTGAAACAGACAGCGTCCTCACTGCTCTAATCATACATTCACCACCTTCTAAAGCTGTGACAGCAGTTTTCCATACATCAGCTCCAACCTGAGACAAAGTGAAAACCCCCACCGTAAATAATATGGCCTCAACGAACTGTCTCACATTCCACATCGTTCAGCAGGCGTCTGTCATTACATTTTTATAGTTTTATATTTTTGCAGGATAAGCAACATTTAGGAGCACAGACTATTCCCCCGGCTATCTGTATTCAAACAAATGCAGAAAAGCAAAATGATACTGTGTCGTAGTGGGACTATAGTGGTGATACTCTCTGGGGGGAAAAAAATGTATTCATCGTTTAATTCACTATATTTTCTGAGCCGCTGGTAGAATATTTAGATCCTGCAAAACAAGCAAATGTCCTGTTGGCTGACTTTGGAAACAGGAGTAAGGCACAATTATCTGCAATCCAGTAAAGTATCAGCTCATTTTGTGACAGTGGAATTAATGATTATAATTCACAAAGAGATAACTGACAGCTAAAATGAATAGATATATGCCGAGTCTGGTTTGAATGTATGAATGAAGACAGTTCATCAAATACTATAATGACACATAATTAACTGGTCACTGTTTTCACTTCAACAAAAGTGAAAACTAATTTTGAATAAATCTGAGAAGCCAGAAAAGAATCAGATCCATCAAAAATGAAAATAACTCTGAGGTCGATGTCTTTCTTCAACTATATTTTCCATCCTCTCTACAGGAAAATAGCTTTGTAACATATGTAACTATATTTGTTAATTAATGTATGCTCTTTCTCCACTTTTACTTATTGTGCTAGACTGTATAAATAAAAGAAAAACTTTGTTTTCAGGATGCTGATTTGACCTGGGAGTGGTGCATTGGTTTTATGTCAGTGTGAGAGCTGCAGTCGTTCTGATTTTCCTTCTTTCGTAGAAACAAACATAATTCAATTTAATCAGATCAGCAAAAAAAAGTAGGATTTGTCTGAGTAACAAATTCGTAACAGTTACACACTAATGAGCCTGAGTGACGGGAAATGAAATCACTTTGAGGGGTGAAATCAAAAGTGTCTGTGCGCATAACAAAAGCTGCAGAATGTTGGATAACAGCTTTATAACACAATTAGTCATGGTTAACCCCACTGCATGTAATCCACTTATTACAGCCATTGTGAAGTGAACTTTTATATTTTAAAAAAAAGTGGATCACAAATGAAATCCCTGTGTATCAGTGTGTAAGATCTGCCTTGTTCAGTCTGAGACTGAGATGTGTGTCGAACGTTTGAAGAAGTGGAGTTCATGTATAGTGTTGTGGCTGGTGGATGATGGGAGCTGATATGACTCACAGCCGGTGGTGGCCTGCGCTGAGCTCCGTGCTTTGTTCCCAGATCGTGGGGTTAATGGTGTCTTTTCACAGGGTGGTGAGGGAGGAGCAGAAAAAGCTTTTTTCCCAGTATTCTGTGTTGGAAAATTAGGATGCAGCCTCTGTTGTCAGAGCCGAGGAGCTGTCTGCCACTTTCCCAGCAGCCCTTGGGCCGGTGACAGGGAGATGGATGATATCTGCAGCCTGGCTGCACTGCTCCCCCAAAGCACACAAACACACACACACACACACGCACACACACACACACACGCACACACGCACACACACACACACACACACAAAGCAAACAAAAACACACCTAGACACACAGGCTCTTTCCCCTCTCCTGCATTTTCTTTCCCTCTAATACTCTCTCTCTCTCTCTCTCACAGACACACACATAGGCACACACGCAAACACACACACTTAATGAGAGTATGAGTATTTGTCTAATACACCTCTCTCTTTGTTGCCTTAGGCAACAAATCCAATATCCGACATATCAAGGGCAATGAGAACGCCACAAGTGAAAACAATGGGAATGTTTTGAGGGACGACTGCAGGATTCCTTCATTGTTTGCTTACACAGAATGAAACATTCGATTTGAAAAGAACCACACAGGCAGAGGACATTCAACAGAGACGTTTATTGAAATGGCTGTTTACACTCTGAAAAGCAGGAACTGTATCGTCATTTGCTGTTAAGACGGGGAAAATGGAATTCATGCATTTTGGAAACCACGCGGCGTAAAACACAGAACATTTGATTAACACAGACAAAACTGCACAAACCATGTTACTGCTACAATGAGTCAACTAGCACATTGTGATACTTATTTCAGTAGAATAAAACACACACTTGCACTGTTCATAGCCGTGTGGCTGTGGGAGGGAGGGTGGACTCCATCCTGAAGCTATACAGTATGTGTGTATGCATAAGAGCAGCACAAAGTGTCTACGTGTGTGCATGTGTGGGGCCGTGAGGAGCAGTCCTTGCCTCTCTTGTCCTCCCCCTGCCCCTTTCTATATCTCCCTCCCCCTTTTCCTTTTCTCCCTCCTCTTCTCATTGTCCTTACCTGCTCTCCCGCCGGCTGCCATGCTGCTCGTGTTCCTGCAGTCAGGACAAAATCCAGCGGCCATGTCACCTGAGCAACAGCCCCGGCATGCTAATGAGGAGCTGCAGGGAGGGAGCGGGGGGGATGGCGGCGGGGGGGTAGCTCGACTCCGCTCTGCGGTCCCAGGAAACACCTCCTCCACTTCACCTCGCCCCCTCCACCTTCGTCTCCCTCGTTCTCCTCATCACTCTATATGAGAACAGACAGAACGGAGGGCAATAAAAGAACGGGATGAAAACAAGGAGAGGAGAGGGGACAAATAAGGCGAGAGTGGCGTCTGAGTGCAGCCGAGAAGGAGTGGTGGATAGTGAGATATGGGGGGGAGGGGTGGGGGGGGGCGTGGGGGTAGTGAGCAGGGTGTTAAGGGAAACATCCATCACTGTTTTAAGTGACTGCAGTGGGATGGAGCTGAGTAAAAGGTCAGCGAGTCTCTTTCAGTGCACAGTGGGCACCTGGGCAGAGCTGCGCCGTTTCCACATGACTCCAGGCTAATTATCCTGCGCACGCCGTCTGTTACGGCGCTCTGACACTTTCACTGACTCATTCTCCTCATACAAGTGTGCAAGCAAAACAAGGCAGACATACACCCACCCAAACACTATCATTCCTTCATCTGCTAACAGAGTGGATCACGCTGAAAAAGACACGACTCTAGATTTGACTGTTTTGTTGCGTCGCAAACACACACTGGGATTTGTCTTACCTCTGAGCACGGAGAGAGAGCCTCCTGCCCGGGATCCTAGATAAAAAGAAATAATGATAGCAATTTAGCACACTGGCGAGACAGAGTTGACTAATGGGATGACTGGAAATGAACCACTTGAAACAAGACGTAGCAGAATTTAAGAAATATCAGCTCTCTCATGGCGGGATAATAAATGTGGAGTAGCTCAAATGAATTGTGGATGCACATGAGGACACACGAGGAACTCATGGTCACGACCTGTCTCAGCAGAAAACATGGAGTACATCGCTCTTTGACTAACCTCACTGAACCTGTGTGCATGTACATGTGTGTGTATGTGTGTTAGTGTTGGCATAGAGAGTCATAGATTAATCAAGCGTGAACTCTGATTGGATATCTCTGCCACAGACGACTGTCTCGGCCTATAGCTGGGCTAGCTATAGGTTGGCTATCCAGCCACTGGACAGCCAACCTGCAAGACAAAGCATCATTATCTCAGCCAGTTACAGTTCAATAACTCCATCAAGCTGCTCGCCAGATACCAGGTTTCCCAGGCAACGCCTTCGAAGTGAATCACACATCAGACAGGGAGATGGGAAGATAACGCGGGACCAGGGAGGGAGTGGGGCCAAACGGGCCGAGGGGCTACACACCCTTTAAATATTGTGGACCTTTGCACACAAACACACACAACAGAGCAGGTCTGAGAGCATTCCAGTTGGCTGTGCTGAGACCTCTGGCCTGTCAGAGCGCCAGGCTGCTCCCTTTGAGCTTTGTTGTTTGGTTTTCAATCATCAGCCTCACTTTCCAGGCTCCTGCTCTGTGCCCACAGGCCCTGTGTGAAAACCTGTGGGTCTGAGCGCAGCCCGGCTGTCCTTCCTACAGACACCCCCACCTCCCACAGCACTTACTGTAATCTGACAAAGTTAATGGAGTTTATCTCTCATCTCTGTCGCCCTGAGAATAATAGAGAAGCGTTGGTGCTTTCGATGCGCAGGGATAATTACATTACAAGTGGCAATATGATTTCTGCCCTTGATTCAATTAAAAACAAAACGGATTCGGCTTTAGAGCAGACTTTAAAGAGCAGGGGCTTTTTGCACAGTGCATGTGTGTGGTGTCATCGGAACACATCTATCTGTGTGTGTGTGTGTGTGTGTGTGTGTGTTCAGGTGACTGTCTGGCCTCCTGCCGCAGTGTCTGGAAACTCAGACACTCAGTACCCCCTCCTTCCCCCCTCCACATCAAGCTGCTCCGCTATCAGGTTTACCTGCTGCCCCCACCAGTACCACCAAAAGTACACACACACACACACACACGTACACACCTGAGCTTTTCCCCCCACCCTGCTGTGATAAGAGATTGTGAGACACAACGCAACCTGACAATCAATGCAAAAGAAAACAAAAAAAAAAAAGCCATCTTATTTCCATGTCAGCTCCGGCCCAAATCCAAAATGCAGCAGATAAATGTTAATCTGTTCTTATTACGCTTATCATGGAGCGATGTGGCGGCGCAGTGTGTTACACGACCACCTCTGAACAATGGAGTGTAATCTCCCACACACACTCAGATCCATCAGCTGGAGCCTTTGGTTTATCTACACCTATTCAACGTCTGAATCAATCGGCGCCACAGCAACGTGAAGACCATCTGAGTACAGACAGCACATCCTGAACGCTGTTCATTAAATACTGATATTAATGTGTACTACACCGTATTTATGCACTGCATTTGCTATGTGAACAACGTGAAGCACAATTTGGATGAAAGTGCTTTTTGCTCAGTTTTATGATTTCAGTTTAGAAGCAGATTCCAGCATCTCACTAACTCAATTTTCAGCTATTTGTTATGGCTATGTTTTATTACTATACGGTAAAGTGGTAGGACTGACGCTGTGCTTTGTAAATACAGTACATGAATGCATTTATGAAAAATATATATAATATAATATATCTCTAATAGGGCAGCACGGTGGCGCAGTGGGTAGCGCTCGTGCCTCACAGCAAGAAGGTCCCTGGTTCGAATCTCGGTTCGGGGGACCTTTCTGTGTGGAGTTTGCATGTTCTCTCCGTGTCTGCGTGGGTTCTCTCCGGGTACTCCGGCTTCCTCCCACCGCCCAAAAACATGCATTGTGGGGGTTAGGTTAATTGGCCACTCTCTAAATTGTCCATAGGTGTGCATGTGAGTGTGAATGGTTGTTTGTCTGTTTATGTATTCTGTGTTGGCCCTGCGATGGACTGGCGACCTGTCCAGGGTGTACCCTGCCTCTCGCCCGATGTCAGCTGGGATAGGCTCCAGCCCCCCCCGCGACCCTTAACAGGAGTAAGCGGTAGAAGATGAATGAATGAATGAATATATCTCTACTGTTAAGTTACTTGACCTTGTTAAGCACTTACACATATACTGCAATATACAGTGGTTTCTTGCTGTATAAAAAAATTAACAAAGCCTTTTCAGAATCAAGCTACAGGGAAAGCAATGCTCTTACTTTAACTCATTACATGTATTAAGGTATACGCATTATTTAATGTTTTTCTTCAGTAACTCATAAATTGTAAAGTAAAAGCATAAAATGTAGCAAATAATAAAATGAAGCTCCTCTAAAATATCAATGATTATCTTAGCATAACCTTTGCAGCAGCAAAGCGTTTCCCTTAAGGAGATCTTTTATTTTTTAGCCTGTTCACTCAGATGCACTGTGACATTTGGATGGCACAAAGGAGATCGATTTAGCAAGTGCTTACTAAGAACTAGTTTGACTTTGAACAAACTTTGTATTCCCCATTCAGTGTAGTTAGAAAGTAGCTGGGAGCAGATTTTTTACGGGGTGATATTTATTGGATCCTTGGCGGATTGCTCTGAGCAAGCTGCTTTGTTACTGTTGGGGGAGCGGTGAGGATTTCATCAGTGGGTTTGGGTGCTGCCAGACTTTGCTGTGTGTGTGTGTGTGTGTGTGTGTGTGTGTGTGTGTGTCAGACAGACCCTAATAAAACTGTCTGGCTGTTTTGTGGGCACCAGCTCTGCTCTGGCTGTGCTGCGTCTGACTGTTCAGCACTTGTCGCACTGTGCCTGGCTGTTTGGTATTCATGGGGTATGGCACTCCTTCAGCTGTTGCTGGGGGCTCTGTGGCACAGGCACAGACTGATTAGTTGGCATCAGCATTGTTCACTATGAAACCAAATGGGGAGATGGGGAGAAAAAAAACATAATTAGGAAGTGAGGGAGACTGGGAGAAAGATGGAGAGGTGGGTATTAGAGAGGAAATCAATTGTTTTCCACTGCATTCCTAATATGGGTAATTTAGAAGAAATGAGGTTTTCAGAAGAGCATTCTGCCTTGGGTAACAGTGAAAGTTTAAAAATCAGGTCAGGCTGTGATGGTGAATGAATACATACACTTCAATAGCATAAAGGAAAGGAACAATCTCATTTCGTAGGCCTAATTTATTGTCGTTGCACTTCTACTGACATGTTCAAGAGACCAGCTCAGTGTTTTTGTTTTCTACTGCATTACACTATCTGTCGTCCTACTATGTCCACCACCCTAAATACTTAGTCGCACCATTAAACTATTTGATTGTGACATCAAATTCGGACAGACATGATCAAATTAAGAAAGAAACAGAATTCCCATGAAACATAGTAAAATAGTGTTAATCAGATGTGTATCTTTAATGTACCAAAAAGGAATGATATCTTTCTTCTATGGTGTCTATGCAAAGGAGATATTACTTTCTGTCTACTGTCTTCCACTGACAATATACAAATATACTTTCTTTATGTAGACATAATGCATGTGAAATCATTTGAACCATTCCCCTCACTTAAAAAAAAAAAATGTTTACAAAACTAACTGCTAGGGAATTGTGATAATAATAAAAAAATATATATACTTGGCTTTTTATATCTGTAGTATGTTAATATATGTATAAATTAGAAAGTTGAAAACACAAATCAAATTCTTGCAGAATTGTTTCTGGATGGGATTGGATTCTGTTACTGTTACAAAATTATTATTATTATTATTATTATTATCACTTTTTGATATTTGTCTGAAAAATAGTAACTCTATGAATCAATGAAGCTACGAAGCTGAAGAAATAAAAATACAGACCACGTTTAAAAGGAAACACAGAGACGTGTTAAACGTGTTAGTGATTCGGTTAGTGAACAGCAACAGACAAAACTATCAGTTAGCTGTTTCAGTCAGAACGCAGCAGCGGCAGATGTGGCATTAGTCTGAGAGGCTGTTGTTGTGTCTTAATGAAGCTGCAGTGATCACATTCGGAGCTGAACGGTCGTGGTAATGGTGGATCAGATATATTGGCTGGGTCTCGACACTGCTGTGCTGTGGTGGTGACAGGGGTTAATCAACACGAGTCTGGGGTGTGGTGGTTTGGACTGGTAGGTGGTCTGTCATTTCCAATCTGATCATGTGTTACTTGACTGCAATCCAAGCATAGACCTTGGCACATGTAGACATGATGGTTTTGATGACAACGCATTGCAGGGATGAGGGCTGTTTTGGATTTTATGCCAGTGACACCGTTGCGATCACGAGAGGCGCGTTTGATACATTTATTTTGAAAAGCAAAAAAATAATAAAAAACTGTGGCTCCACCTGACATGCACATTCCTGCATATACTGTAGTTTAGTTAACGCTTT
Organism: Trinectes maculatus; assembly: GCA_016785345.1. Lineage (NCBI taxonomy): Eukaryota > Metazoa > Chordata > Actinopteri > Pleuronectiformes > Achiridae > Trinectes > Trinectes maculatus. The sequence goes on from JAFBJQ010002113.1 coordinate 49,295, forward strand.
ATTGACGATGTGGCGGGGAGCTGACTGAACAACATTTTGACAATGATTTTCTCTTACTGCTCTTCCTTTTCGCTTTGCTGTCCCCATCATGTGTGCATTTTGCAAATCAGTTGCTGTTTCATTGCAACAGCGCCCTGGGAACGTTGGGTAGAGAGTCGATTGTGCCCTCCGCCCGCGTCCCAAGAGCCTAACCCGTGATTTTTTATCAAGAGAGCTCACAAGTTAGGGTCTCAGGGAGCAGGTGAAGTACGACAGAGTCTACAGAGGAGCCGCAGGCAGCAGCAGGGCACTGAATGGCACTGACACCTTTCTTCCCCCTCTCTCTCCCCCTTACACACACGCGCACACACACACACACACACACACTTGCTCTATTTTTCAACCGCTGCCACTGAAAAGTACCCAATTTCTGCCCAAAGCCATCCACTGCCACAAGGTATCTGTCTTTGGTTGAGGCATGGGCTGCAACGAGAAAACAACACGGCTCTGTGCCATGGACGGAGAAAAGGATTCCAGTCTTCCTCCTTCCCTCACTGCAGAGAACTTCTTCTGTTCAGATGCAAAAAAACATGCAAAGGCAGAAACATTTTCCGGCAACTGCTTACACGCATTCAAATCCCACCAAACACCAGACAACAACAACAGTATCAATAGCGAAGGCAGACAAAGAGGGAAATTAGATGGACATGGCGGAATATTCGTTGGAGACAGCCACACTTAAATTGTCTTCAGCGCAGCACCCCGACAGAAGCAGAGGATCAGACAGACAAGCCTGCACTGCCTCCTCTGAGCTAACTAGCCTTTGTGCTGGAAAAGGAAAAGCCCCCCAGTCGAGGAGCTGGCTCGCCTCTTTGTCCTAAAGCGCGTCGGCTGATCATCAGTCTCCATTTCTCTCATCCAGGAGGACCACCGTCTGTTAGACCATCCGCCAGTCTGCACTGACTGATGGAGGCATGGAGCCACCTAGCAGCCGCAGCCTCTGGCTTTCCACCACAGGGGCAAGAGCTGCTAGTGTATGGTCAGATAATAATCAGAGAATAAATAAATAAAAAACAGAGCTTTGTGGTTCGGCTCTGCGGCTGCTTGGCACCGATAACAGTGAATGAAAAGAAAAGACGAATCGGATAAAAACAGAATTGTCTCCGGCACAGGTCCAGGTTCTCAAGATGCCTCCAAAAACTTGTGACCCCCCCACCCCCACCCCCTCCACACACACACACACCCAACACTGACAACTATCCACCATTGACTGCAACATACTTCAGCTAGCTCCTACCATCCACCTGCCAAACTCTGCCCAGTGCGCAATAAGTTGTATGTGTCAAAAGCAACAACCATCACTGGGATACAGAACAGCTTCTGTAGAATGATTAAAAAGACAACGACATGGAAACAGTTGGAGCAATAGAACGCCAGAGTACAGTAAAGAATATCCATGTAATGTCATAAACATTCCCATGTTATTTTCGCCTGTCATGTACTCAAACACACCAGTGACTGCCCCCACCCCCTCCACCACCCCGTCCTCCCGTCCCAACACCCACCTTACAACTCCTCCCCCTCAGACTAACAAAAAAAAAATCGGATAGATGTCTCTGACTGTCTCCGTCTCTCTGGGGAATGCCAGGCAAAGTGGAGGCTTCCGGAAATGAATGCTGTGTGCCACCCGACGCACCGCTTTGCACGCTCACTCTTCTGTCTGCCGCCGACTACGCCTTTTGTTATCCGCCTCTGTGCTGAGGCTGAGGAAGAACAGAGGGGAAAAGCACAGCAGTGGATGAAGGGAAAAAGGGGGTGAGAGAGGGAGAGATGGAAGGAGGGGTGGGGTGGGGTTGGGGGTTCCTAAGCAGAAGCCGAGATGTCCGAGAGACTCTGCAGCCAGACGCAGGTCAGTGAGGTGGGACACCCCCCCTCCCCCCCGCACACACACACACACACACACTCATCGGCACAGACCATCGCTCTATCCCAGCGCTTGCATTGTCAGCTCCGTCTCAGCATCCTAACACCCCACCACCTCACCCCACCGTCCCACCCACCACTCCCCCTCCTCCCTGCTCCAGACACTGGGACATCAGCCGCGTCGTGACACTGTCATCTATACCCTCTACTTTTATTTTGCCACCTTTCCCTCTCTGCGCTACAGTCACACATCCATTACGATAGGTGGCCGGCACCAAAAACAACCACAAAACACAACAAAAAACAACAACATTTGTTTGTTGCCACTCCTGCCACCATCGCGCGCACACACACACACACGCACACACACAACACTAGCAAGTCACCCCCCTTCACATTTGACCCTTCCACCCCCCAAGCCCTGCCTCTCCAGCATCTACTGCCATCTACCTCCACACCCCAACCCCCACCCACCCCTCCCATCACACCAGGTCTGTACCTGTCTGCTTGTCTCGCTTGTCTGTTACTCCCTGTCTGCAGCTGCTTGCCCAAAGTGAGATACTGCAGCAGGAGTCTGCAGCGACAGCCGTTGCTCTTCTTCTCCCTCTCTCTCGCTCCCTCTCTCACACCCTCCATCCAGCCTTTGCTGGTGAACACGTTCCTCCCTGTGCTGATCAATTTCTTCCTTTTTTTTCTTCCAGTGGCACACACACACACACATAATCACACACACTGCGGTGAACTGGCTGGATGTGGAGAAAGATGCACTGTAGCAACCCCAATGTCTAACATGTGTTACATGGATGCACAGTTTCATTCAAGTCCAGACAGCCCCCACCCCAACCCCCACCCACCCATCATCAAAAGACATCGCCGCTAATACAAACTGAGCGTAACCAGTCATCTGAGATAGACAACATGCAAACAATGACACCCGCACACACAGAAATAGCAGCTCATGGACAGGCAACAACAGACTCACTAAGACAGAGACTCAGCATGGCTTGAGCAGAAAGACAAGACAGAGGACACAGAGTGACACTACAGCGGCTCGGCTCAGCTCAGCTAACACAAACACGGACAAACTGTCACACACAGAGCAATGTGGTCAGCTCAAGTAAGCGCACAAACAGTCACTGTCACAATATTGTGACCAGGAACAAGCAGCAGCAGCAAACGTCTGCTTAAGTCGCTCCTTCTCATTCCTGCTCATCAGGCTATCTATCTATCTATCTATCTATCTATCTATCTATCTATCTATCTATCTATCTATCTATCTATCTATCTATCTATCTATCTATCTATCTATCTATCCACACACACACACACACATACATATAGATATATAGATATAGATATCTATCTATATATATGTACAAAGCTAAAAACATAGGCATCTATACAGTTGCCATTAAACATCAGAAATGACAGAAGAAGGGTGAGTGAAACATGTCGATTTCAAATTTGTTTAGGGATAAATATTTTTTCCTTTGTAATAAAATCCTAAACAAGAATTACACTGTGAGGTTTTCATGACTGAGAGCTATAATCCATTACAGAAAGTCTTATTTTCAGATATTTCATATGGTTTTATTTCTGCATTATCCAATATTTCTGTATGTATGCATGCATGATGACCACGATGAAACTGCAGGTGAACTGTGGGCAGTAGAAAAAAAAAAACTTAAAGAAGACATATTTCTCATTCCCCTTCTGTCTGAATAGGATCTGCCCTTGATGGCTTGGTTTAATCTCAGACCTTAATCAGTTTCAACACCCTGGATAGATTAGGGTTATGACCCTGTGTGACAGAGGGGGCAGGGAGAGAGATCTGCAAATGTTATCATTGATTGATTATGCCCTTTGATTCAAATGTAAAACAGAAGCTTTTTAACTTTGCCACGATATAGAAACGGCTGAACTGGAAAATGACACTTCATGAAAGATGGTGAACACATTGCTAGCTTTCAATGCAACAGAATTATCAAAAAGCAGGGAAAGCCAAAAGCCCGAGTAGTACTGAAGTAAATCCTGCAGCCAATGTCAAAACCGTGGCCAGGTTGAAGTCTGTGGGGGATGGTTGGTCCTCTCAGATTGGCTCAGTGATGGCGGCGGTGACGCAGAAACGGGGGGTTGGGAATTTGCTGTATGTTAAAGCCAGCAGGACCAGCAGGCGGCCATATAGGTGATCAATCAGCTCCATTACAGCCATGTCACTGCAGAGTCTGGAGCTGTCGCCGCATTCCGCCCATCACCCCGCCTCACACACACACACACACACACACACACACACACACACACACACACACACACAAATGTTGCTCTCTTCATTTCTAGTCTAGACTGAAACTGCAGCCCACCAGCATGATGAAACTGGTCCATAGAGCAAACAATGACAGATTAGTGATCGAGATGCTGTTATGTGCTGATAAGACTAGTTTTCAGAGACGCAGAGGTAATCAGGACACATACGTATCTTAGATACTGGGGTGGGATTTGCCACAGATCAGAGACTACGGATCCAAGTTGTTGTGACAGAGTCAAAGCAGATTCTAATTCACTCTCTTTGAACTGTGTCTGGAAAAAAAGGTTTTCACAGCAACCGAAAATAGGATCGGCTCTATTGTGATTGTGAAGTAGCAAGCAGAATGAGTTTAGAGACATAATGCAGCAGACACTTGCAATGACACCATTCCCTTTTCTACAATAAGCTCAAAATATCCCCACATAGCCAGGAGATGCATATCTGTGCCACAGATGCCCGGGAAGCGTCAGACAGGTATCTAAACAATGGACTTATCTCAGTCAGTGCAAGCGGCACAGAATGGGAACATGAAGCAGCAGCTGTAGGAGGGGTGAAGGAGGAGAGCGAAGGGGGAGGAGGGATGGCGAGTCGGGGTGGGTGGCTGGGTGGGACACGGGGAATATGTGATGCACAGCACCTCACCAGCCAGCCCGCCAGCCATCCAGCCAGCCAGCGGGACATTAATGACGATCATGTCTTGTCACACTAGCTGTCGGGCCAGTCAGCAGATCCTGCCCTTGTCCCTGCCCTTCTCCAATCAATGGCATTGATCTGTCCCAAGGGTCAAGGGGCGAGCGCCTATCAATAGGAGGAGAGTGGCTGATGCAGCAGGCGGAGAGGGGCTGACTCCAGACAGATCAATGACAACCCCGTCTGCCATTGGTGTGTTATGATTATTCATTTGCCATTAACCCCACCACATTAAGGGAATATGTTTCCTCGGGAAGAAATAATGCTTCAGGCTGCCCGCTTTTTATAGGGAAGTGAGATTTTATGAGTTGGGGAGCTAAAGTACCAATCTGGCCAGAACTGTCAGTGTCCGGGTCTCAGACAATTTGTTACTAAGGTTTCCACCCCTCGGTGACGTCAAGAACAACAAGCCAATCATTGCTCTTAGAGCGGTTACAGATGCATTCGGCAGATTTTTCCAGTATTTTATAGTGGCGTGTCCCTGTAACAGATGAGAGCGGCTTGAGGAAGAGAGAGTATCCGTGTGTACAGCCTGTATTCCTGTGTATATACTCTTACTCACATCTCCAAACAAAAAGGTCTTGTCTGCAATGAGATCATCATATACTGTGTCCACTCCATTGACGACAGAGTTGGAGTGTTTTTGTTTTTCTTAGTGAATTTCATGTCTAACTGAAGAAATCAAGTCTTTCTCAGTTTAACGATATACAGTAGAGACAATAGACCAATCAAGTTTTGTTGGCTCTCATGGTAATAGAAGACAGTTAAAAATATGTAACACTGTGAGGAATACATAACATGTTGGCCAAGTATGAAGAAAAACTATTTCAAATGATTAATTCAAGGATTTGTTCATTTTAAAACACGTGTTAAAATTAAGTCAATACAATATATATTATAACGGGCCCAAAATACACAGTACATAACTGACAGGACTGGTTGTTTCTCAGTGATAGACTTTGTTGTAAAGGTGACACTGACTCACTGTCAAGGTAGGTAACATTGCCAGCACTTTCTGATATACATAATTTGGACTGCAGTGTGCCAAATTCAATGAAGAGAAATCCTTATTTTATTCAATTTGAAAGTCAGCTAAAGAACCTTGAGGCAACTTGCCAACTGACTTTTCAAAGAGGGTGCAACAGCAGCGGGGACCCATAAAAAAAAAATCAGTGGCCTGAACAACCCCATTCTAATCCCATAATTTATTTGTTCAACCATCCCATAAATGAAGGTCCAGCTGGAACCAATGACTTTTAGACATGCTGCTGGAGCAGCTGGACAAGGGTGTGCTGAGGCAGCAGGATTCTCCGCAGCAGACCTTTCCACTACACATCTTGAGAAATGATTGGAGTTCAGAGGTGACGGAAGATGACTGATATTGCAGTTCCTTAAACAAACTATATAAAAGGTACATCATGAACCTCCATGCTTTGTTACATTAGTTTAAAGCAAGAAAGATGAAATATCACTATACAGCTTAAGTGAAAATAACCTAAATATTTCTGTCATAGTATGTGCAGATTTTTGTTTCATGTTACTCTTCATTTAAACCTAACGTGACATCCGTGCAGTTTCGCTTTTAGCTGATATCCTGACCCTTTTTTGTGACTAGGTCAAAGCAGCAGTGCACTAAATCTGGGTGATGCTTGGTGGAATGAGCAGGCACAAGCTTCCTGAAGCTGCGGTTGCAAAATAGGACATAAAAAGAAGTTGTTAGGTTACCAGGGATTTCCCAGGATCATATTTCCTGTTTGAAGACACTCTTGACGGTGCAATGCGGAGCAGGTTCTCAGGCCTTCAGTTTAAGTATCTGTATTTAATTACTGATCACTGAAAAATAACTGTTTCCAATGAAACCCTTCAATATCAACATTAACAGAAAACAAGTTAATGGAAGAGTTTTATCATGGTTCATGAGCTCATTCATGACTTTGGAAAGTGAATAACTTATGTAAACCTAAAAAACAAAGATTCATTTATTTATGAATCCCATTTGAACACCTTAAGCAATGTCGTTTAAATCACTACCTACTTCTGTGAAATGAGTATATTTATTATTATGGTGTATATGAGCTGGTGGTAAACTAAAGAACATACACATATACCTTTGGAGGATATTGTAAATGATTACAGGTCAGATATTTCAAAGTATAACAACATGGCTTTGTATGACTCAATGGAAACTCTAACCATCAAACACCACAAAATGATGCAGTCTAAACCATTTAAAACCAAGGAGCTAATTGGATAAATGACAAAGGTGGTCCACTCAACCTTGGCCTTGAGCACAGCAACAGCAGTGTCATCCATCAAACGCTCCCTGCTTAAGCTGCATTTCAAATCAAGTCATCTTGGAGAGGTACAAACTGTTGTAAACACTGTACTGATCTACCAGGACATTCTTCTCTTGTGTGGGGCTCTGGAGTCATTTTCCAAGCAGTGGCTTAGTGCCAGACAGAGATGAAGTCAAATGCATTCAGCCTAGTGAACAAGTCTTCAGTAAACAGAGACTTCAGTGTCGCCGAGTCAAGCTTCAACCTGAAACTAGACCTCAGGTTACAAATGTTCATTGTATGGAACAGCGGACTATATATCACAAGGCTCAGAAGCAACACATAAACATTAGGCTTTTCCCATGCTGTGAAACCTGGGAAATCGCTGAGGTCTGCTAAAGCAGGTCCAGGCAAATGGCTTTAAAAAATTCTAAGAGCGATAATCAAACCTCTAAATCCCTGCAAAATGTATCCAAACAGAGTCAGCTGCTGAAAAATATCAAAAAGTAATGTGAAAATGACAAAGCTGTAAAACTACAGGGCAAGACAATAACCGGGAGGAATGTGTTCAGCCCTAAAAGTCAGATTTATTATGATTACTATATTTCATACTTTGTTTATGTCAATCCATCTGTGCATCATAATGTTTGAGACACAGCTCACACCCGACCGACTCTGAAGATGCTACAGCTCCATGGTGACGAATGAGGCAGAGGTGTAATACCAGACCACAACGATAGAGCAAGTGTTTAAAAAGCAAAACCATCACTGCGTGAAATAAGTTCCACCACACAATTACACCTTGGTGAGACGCTGACAATGTTAAATGAGATCATTTACAAAGCATAGTTGTGACATCTTAGTAATTAAAATGCTACATTGTTGTTTCAAGTCATTGGGCCTATTTTCTAGCACAAGGATTCGTCATGGACAGGACTCGATATTTCAGAACATACGGACAATAGAGGAAAACTGGCGACAGCTCATTTGCTTGCTATGTGGTTTGCAGCTAAAGGGGACACCGTTATGCAATCGATGCAACGTGGTTACTGCTACTAACCACAGTGTACTATACCTAAAAATACAGCATAACTCAAGCTAATGCTAATTGAAGATTCGGAGCCGAGACAGGCTGGCTGGCCATAGCTAAATGTCAGCTATAAAATGAGAACCATGAATGGGCAAAAAATGACATAATATAAAGACCATCAATATTGCACAGAGCCACTGTAAAATCAAATGCAACTGAAAATGTCTACACTGTATTCTGCATTATGAGCTCAGTCGTTTTCTGTACAGACTGATGTCATACGTGTACTCCAAGGAAAGCTAGAAGGTTGTACAGTTAACTCCCAGGGTGTAATTCTAAACCATACAACCTACTACCTCAACCCGGATGTACACATTTTCAACTAGGGTTCCTCTTCTCTGCTTATTAAACAAAGTAGATTTTCTTCTAGCCCAATGACTTCCTGTCCTCTACATCAAACACAGCTTCAGCATCATCCTCACACTTCACTTTGTGTCTAACGAGATTCTTCAACAACCAACTATAGCAACATATTGTTTCATTAAATCTGCCATGGCACTATTAAAATACCTATACATATCAACTGTACAACAAGGCATTTCAAAACATGAAGAAAAAGGGTGAAAGACGACGTTCACACCACAATGACAAAGACCCACAGAGGCGAGCTTGTGCTGTCAGATTTGCCACAAGATCGGATCTACGGGTTTGTGCCAAATGGTTATAGCCAAAGTACCAAAATAATTTAACAAAACAACATAATCTTTGAGCACAGTAGTTCCTAATGACACCACAGAGGACTAGCCGTGTGTATGATGTGTTACCGATGGTTACATGCACCTTGTAGCTGTTTCTCAGCACATTGTGATGAGAGCCAATAATGAGATTTACTCAAAAAATGAAAATGAGAACTCACCCTTCTCAAATGTGTCTCGTCACGGGGGTTTTGCTGCCCGGGGTCATTTTTTTCACGTCTCTAAAAACAGGAAACAGAAAGTTGTTTTAAACCAGAAACCTCAGTTAGGAAAGGCTACAGTGCTTTTTAAATGCACAACTTAAATAACCACTACATTGGACATGGTGAGAAAAGAAAAAGAGGAGCATAACATTACACAGCATGCCAGTAACTGTCCTGACAAGATCAGATCAACATGCGGGAAAGCATTTTATTACTTCTACTACATTATTAAATTGCTGTGCCTTGGTCTGGAAGCATCACATGCCTCAGCAGTTCCTAAATAAAAATTAAACCTATAATAACAACAATCAAATCTCTGTTGTGGACTGCTATCCCAACTAGCCTGCAGAATTGCCATATCAGTGCTCGTCCTGGCCGGCAGCATTGTGGCTGTGGTGGGAGGTTAGCTCAACATAGCCAAGACCGCAGAGAGCCGAAAGCAGGGCTGGAGAGGGATGCCAGTGTAATCAAGCATGCCACGGTCAGCTACCATTAACTGTGCCATTGCCACAGAGCCACAAACAATGGAATATCCCTATGGCTGCAGTGCGACAAACGAAAGTCTCAAGTTAGAAGAAAGGAAAAATGACCCGATTTTTACAATGTGGTCTGATCCATCAGTATACTTTTCCTTAATCCACACCAGTGAGCACCAAGCGTAGTTTTTGGTGATGTTTTTGCTGATGAATAATAAAAACAAAAAGAGGGGCTACTCTCCGGCGCTCAGTGGTGCATTATTGGCCCATTTTCTATGAATCAAGGAGGGAAAAAGTGTATGGAATGACTTGCATTACTCATAGTTACTCCCCTCTCTTCATCATCAGTGTGTCTCTCTCGTCTTACCCTGTTACAAAATCTTGGCTGGAATGATCACATTATTTCCTTGCAGAATGCCACGGCTTTCCCACTAAGTATTCTACTGACATTGTAACATCTGCTGACATCTTTTGTCTAAATCAAAACGTTAGCCTTGCCTGCCCCCTTCGCAAAATCTGGCAACTTCTTAGTGGGAGTGGGGGGGTTAGTGCAAAGGGTGGTGCTTGGAGTCATGGCAACCTCTACCTGGCAGCCTGCCCAGCACCCGAGGTGGGGAGAAGTAGGGGCTAATGTGGTGTCGAGCAGGAATGCTTAGTGCCTTCCAAAGTCAACCCTATGGGCGTGGTGGTTGTCTAAGATTTCAGCTCGGATGCCAGAATACAAATACAAAAGACTGTATGCATCGCAAACTTATACTGTACGTGCTGATTCAGACATGACGGAAATAAGGTTCATATACCTTTTTTTATAAAACTCATTCAGATAACAAACAGCAGAAAACTCCTAGGATTCATACAATTAATGAAAAGTGGAATCAAAAAAGTGTGTACTGGGGAAAAAGATGAAGTTCAAGTGATAATGCGGGCAATAATTCACATATATTTTACATAAACAGGTAATTAAATTCCTGCTGAAGTCCTCCTTCTCCAGAGACTGAATAAAAACAGCAGGGAGATTCTTTTCAGGTTAGCACTAACTTCCAAGCAGAATTTGAATATGACTCCTTCATCCATCAACAGCAGATATGTGTGTTTGCCAGAACAGTAGCTAAACACAGCACAAGTTTATGTTGTGACTCACTAGGGAAAAGGGCATCTACCAGATATAAGATTTAAGTTGATCTATGAAAATATTTGTGATAGTTGACAATCAGATCATCTTCTTAATAATTTTTATGCATCAAGGTATCTGTCTGCCTGTCTGCATTTATACCAGCTCCACGAACAACCAAACTGCAGCTGGGTTTGTGAATGCATTCCTGCCAGTGACGCTGGGCCAGAGAGCAGAGCCTTGTTTGACTTAGAACATAAAATAAATAATGTATTAAAGTAAGAAAGTAATAAGCACATATATTCATGTGTATTTGCTCTTTCTGTTATGCAGTTTATGATTTATTCGTGTCAGGGTGTCATTAAATGTAAATAAGACAGACTGTGTATAGGCTGTTAGAAAAGCAAAACCTGATTGTATAGGCACAATGATTCCTATGAAAGTGAATTATTCTGGTTAGAGAAGACAGTAAAATATAAGTAGTCAATTACAAAAACCAGAGACAATGTATCCCGAATCAATAGAGGCAGGTTTGTTGACCACAGACCGGTGTAGCTGTCAATATAAAAGATCTTGTGCAAAAAATATATGATGTATAAAATGATATGCATCTTGGTAGTTCATTTTTTCCCTTTATAATGACTGTACTAAAGGGGTTGGAGGAAAGGTGCAAAAAGAAATAAAGATCATGCATGCAATAATTATGGATAATGTAAATGGACACGTTCTCCAAGCAATAGACATATTTCGATCTGCATCAGTGTGTAATGTGATTAAGTTCCAGTAAAGCAACATGTTCATTATTGCTTTACGATATAATGTTGAGAATTGCTTGTATTCAGGACATTTTCAGTTAGTTAAATCACTGCAGCCATCTGAAGGGAACAGGGCTGTGTGGTATACCTGCAGGCTCAAACATGAATTGTGCGTCATGCCATCACACACTGAAGTTACAGTGATTGAATTCTGTGTCTTTAACACCTTCTTGATGTCATACAGCCCTGCCAACAGTCTGATTTCCTACACATCCAACTGGTCGATTACGACTTGGATTCTGTTTTGTTTTTTTGTAATTTCATTCACAGCACATTAGTGTAGGAAACAGTTACATCCTGGCATAAACTGTACCCTAGCTGCAACGCACCAACACTGAAATTCATTTCACTTTAAAAAAAACCTCGCTCTGTTCTTCAGTGATCGCCCATTGCTGTCATTCTCCATAATTGGCACATCTGCTTATTAAATATGATGAGTGCTGTTACTAGCAGAGAAGATGATGATTAACCACCATTTCTTTTTCATATGCCGCAGTCACAACCCTTTCACTCATAACACACTATATACAGGACAATAAAGAGTGATTACATACAGCCTCACTGTCAACAGACACAATCATTGACTTTATGCTAGTCATTGTGCTTACACAGATCAAATGAGAGGCGTCTGAACAAAATGGCCATGAATCCCACTGAGCTTCTCATCTGCTCCAGCTTACGTTAAACAGACTAAAACAGTTCTAAAACATTCCCCCACTGCGAGGGTCATTTCATATCCTGGAAGGCAGGAGGCCAGGGTCAAAGTTCAAATTGGAGGGTAGGTGGGTTGGGTTAAAGGACGTCCCCTGGGGATGGGATGTACCACTGTGAACTAGACAGAGGTGGAAAAACCAGACAGACCCGGTAATACAGTGGACGGCGTAAATGTTTATCGTCAGTGAAAATGTCTGGAAAAATACTGCGCTAAGAAGGAGGTGTTCATTTGACAACTGGCAATGTTAAAAGTCTAGCACATTTTTGCTATCTTCACCAAAACTCTTCACACAGGCAGCCAAAAGTCTGAGTGAAGATAATTTGCACTATTTCACTCTCCACAGGCACACCAGAGACACAGTGTTATTTCTGGCTCAAGTAGCTCTTATCTTCATTAATTTAATGTTGCCTCAAGCCGTGACAGAAAAACAGTCAACAGGTTAATCCCGACAGAATTGTACGGAGTCCAGCCTAATAAGCGACGCGCTCATACAGCCATTTTGCAGTGTTTGAATGTATGACTTGACTTGCCAAAAATAGAATAACAACAAAAAACCCTAAAAGCTGAAATCCGACATTCTGCAGAAAATATTTTGGACTGGTCTGTTTCCTGACTTATTGTGAACACTGGAAAGAAGCTGGCCTAGTCTCACTGTGGCCTGGTCTGACCCCCTTCTTTTAGTCTTCAGCTACACGCAGAGAAATGATAATATTTGCTTTAAAAACAATATTAGTACATTTTCTACCAGAACAAAGCGCTGCAAAAACTTAACAACAAAAGGAGGCACAATATAAGATAAATTATGTTGCAGCATTAACCCGGATTCTAGAAATCAACGTCTGTGCATCACAACCATACAATATTTTAAAGCTTAATTAAATAAAAATCCTGACTGAACATTAAATAGTTAGAGCTTTTCGGTAAACGACAGATACGCGTCTCTGTATTCTGGTCGATGTTGTTTAAGATGGCAGACAAAATGTGTGTGACTGCTAAACAAGGGTGTAATGTAGCTTTAAAGGCAAACAGAGCTTTGCCGTGCAGCCAACCGGGGCAGTGATGACTTTGCTTGACCCACCTGTCTGTTGATCCTGCTGCCTAGCACCAGACTAAACACAGATTTTCAACAAAGCCTATTGGCTGCAGCTGACTAACCAGCAGCCAGTGAGGATACAGGGAGGGATGGATGGAGAGCGAGATTCAGACTGTGTGAGGAGAATGAGAGGAAGAGGCAACCAAACCACGTCTAGGCTCTGAACATGAAAACTACGAAATCTAGATACAACAAGTCTGACTGCAGATACTTTTTTAAAACCAAATAAACTCATCATTTTCATTCCCTGCACTCAAAGAGTGTATTTTTAGAATGGGCTAAAATGTTGGATCTTGATTCCAGATCACTTAGTGATAAAGATATGAGTAGTTTTCGCTGGGATATCAAATGTTGATGCATAACAATAACAAAGTAAAAGGGCATCCGTTTGTGAATGGCACTGAATTGATTACACAGCTTCAGACATGGCTGCTACCGGACTGTGCTTTTACCGTCGCTAAAAGGGATCAATACCTAATGAATTCCAAACGGTGCAGTTTCAGAAACATAAATGTGTATTGTACACATGAGTGCATAAAGTAACCTCCACGGATCGATGAATATGACATTACACGCAGCCAGAGGAATGCATTTTCTTAACTGACCTGAGCATTTTCAAATTAATTCCAACAACAATTAAAATGGATCGGACTGTGTGGCACCTTCATCTTGGAATCTTGCAGAGCTTTTCATTGTGTCAGCGCATCACCTCCTGACCTGGCCTTGTGCTTTAATTACCACTGTCTCCTATCAGACTGCTCTGGCAATATGGCCGAAACAATGGAATCAAATGAAAGTCCTTGGTTTAGCCTTTACACGGGGATAGAATTTGCACCAAGGAAGATAAGCTGAGCAGGACTGTTAAATCAAATATAACTGAACAACACAGCTGCTATAGAGAAACATTAACATTAACATTAACACAACACAAAGATTCATCTATGATCTTTAATGCAACATCCTAAATCAGATTTAAAAATATAGATGCATTAAATCCGTCTTTAATTAACCACCTACATAACCGCATTTTCATTCAGAAAAACTGTGCTTTAATATAGTTTGTGACCTTAACACCGAACACCAAATATATGATTCAACCAGACAAAGCAGCTGTAAAAAAAACCTGTGATGTATCAATAAATTATTTAATCATAATACTCATTTGAAATTTATGAGTAGGCAGCCGCGTGGATTTGAGTTTAATGTTTACTGTTACTCATATGGTGCCATTAGAGGCGATGCTTGTGGAGTGAATTGACAAATGCTCTCGACATTAAAAAGCATTACAATATTTAATCTGTTACGGATCAGTGCATTGCTGCTTTAGTTCATTTTAAACATATAACATTAAGAGAAGATTAAAACGACAAAGCAAGGTCAGTGCGCTAAAACTCAAGGTACTTATGAGTACAACTTGACTACAAAATGTTCAACACTGAAAGAGACTCAACCGGCTTCGTCATTATTCCATGTAACATTTTGTATTTTTTGAATAAAATATTTTAAAGAACCATGTGGCAAAAAAAATAACACTTCAGTTAAAGGATTTATGTCCCTCCAGTGTGGATCAGGTGTACCTCCAAAGGTAATTTAGCATGTTATTTATTATAGAGTATAAAGAGTATTACTCATTATTATAAGTAATGATGCCAGACCTTAGCCATTTTTCTGTTTCTGTCTGCCTCCTGGAATCTCACTGACAGGTGTGAAAATTATAAAGAAACTTAAGAAACATTATATGGCACAAATCATTTTCCACAGGCTATCTGTGGAGTAGCGGTGTGTAATTGACAACATTAAGAATGACTTCTCATTTAGGAGGCAGCGCAGGCAGTTATCATAATGATACCTTTCTCGCCGTGCCCTTACCAAATGCTTTCCCAAAGATAATGCCTCTGCACAACCTCTCATTATCAAAGCAATCGCCTGACAATGGGAAGAAGAACGCTTGAAATTATGTGAATTAGTGTATGACTATGGAAAAATGACTGCCGATTCAATACGTTAATTAGGCTCTGGCAAAACAATCAGACTCAATTAGGCGGTACCAGTCTATAAGTTAAAAGTCATAAGGAATTGGTGATGAATTAATATTTGATGGTTTTTAAATGGCTAGCCCTTGATGCCTTTTGCTCACAGGTGGGTACTAGATACTGGAAAGTCTCCACATTTTCTTATTGTGGCTAATAAAGCAGGTGACTTGCAGGTAAATCAGCAGGTAAATCAGCACCGCTTCCAAATGAAAATGACCATTAGCTTGAAATTGACTGCCTAAGCACCGTCTGACTGGGTGCAGAAGCATGCTCTGAATCCTTAAGAGGTCCATGGTGCACCATTCAGATATCGGTGAGGTCAAACACAGAATTCTGAGAAGATTTCAGATGTAATATAAACACTGCCATTCCTTCATTTCCATGTCAGGAATGATTCCAAATGGAGCCACCATCACAACATTGTTGCATCATAGTAGCCCTGTTTTTCTTTAGCTGTACTGATTCAGATCATTTTATTTACTCTGTGACACATATGACACTCAAGAAATATGATTTGACCCACGACTGGATTCTGCAGAGAAAAATATTATCTTCTTTTTTCTGTTAATGCTTGATATGCAAAAACTTTACCAAGAAAAAACTTTTTACAGTGAAAGGGGAATCTTTCAAAACATCTGTTTATGTGATGTTTAGCCACCTGCCCATGAATATCCATCAGTTATATTATATGTACTAGGTTTTCATTATAATGTGTCTGAATTAAGAGGGCGAGGACATTTTGAGAAATAGCTCCTTATGGTTTCATTAAAATTTATTTTTTCACAGTACAAATATGTGCAAGTTTAACATGATTGTTATTGTTTATCTTTGTTTTAAAAGCGCTCATTCAAAAAATATGACTGTGATATTAACATAAAAATGACAAGCCAGATCATGAAAGATGCTGCAAACACCAGTGGCACTGACTAGTGTAATGTATGATGTAGTTTTGTTTTTGTTTTTTTGCCAGAACTCCATCATTTTCAGCATATTCCCAGAGCCCACTGCTATATGTATGTATATGATGGTGCAGGACTTCTAAGTTCATGTCCATCTATTCAGAATTATTTATTTTTTTTCTTTAAGCCTCATGATATGGCCTGGTGTGTGTGTGTGTGTGTGTGCAATGTAAGGTCTTGGAGGGAATTCTGCAGAGATGTGCTCCTTTCACCCCAAAGCCATATAGCCTTACAGAGCACATGTCAGTCAGTTGTGATTGCAGGCAGAGCAAGCAGGATGGGACAGAGTAGGGATTATAAGGCAGCCTGGTGTTTCCACTGAGGTCTCCCCTGCTGGGCTACATGGTCCCAGCTCCCTTTGTCTGCTGTTAACCCGTTAAATCCCACGGAAGAGCCCATTCAGAAATGTGTCACACACCCCGGGGGGGCTTTTTGTGTGGAATAATCATCCTAAAGAGGTTACATAGCATTGCCAGTGATTCCTACTCCCCCCCCCCCACTCCTGCACACACATTCATTTGTTTCCTGGGGTGTTTGCAGTTTCAATTATTGTCAACTTAACGTCTTGCAAACACCTTCAAACAACATTCTTTAAGAGGATGTTCCAGTCTAGTCAATCAGCACTGACGCACTGTTAAAACGATTCTTTGAGCCCCTCTTCACAGATGAGGTTAAAAAGGATATTGACTTTTGCATTTTATATGAGAATCTTATACTACATATTACACTCTGGCTACACACTTGGATGCAGCATTTCAGCATTGTAGACGATGCACTTTAGCTCTCTCCTGTGCTGCTGGGAGCATACTTTGCAGCTGACAACATCCTGACTGTGTGTGTTTTTATGCTACAGACAGAGATAGAGAGTGCACAAGCTGGATACGTTGGCTCACCAAGAGAAAGTGTAATTATACTGCAGTAATGCCCTCCATGATTAATGATGTGGGCCTCTGAAACCAAACCATCGGGCCAATAGCAAATTACCACTATAAAAATAAACCATGATGTGAACAGGTCAGTGAGGCCACAGCACAAAATGTCTCTTAGTATGTATTTATATACAGTGTACAAGCGAATGGGGAACGAGCTCTAGTAACCCAATTAGTGTCTGTCCACCGTCAGAGAGCAGCTCCGTCTGCATCCACTTGCACTCATACAATCGTGTGTGCTTGGGAAACGGGGAGCTGAAGTCAGACACATAATTAGCAGGAAAAAGGACAGAGTTGGAACATCTTGTGTCTTTGTACCATTGTCACTGCTCTGGTGGGGAATGTGCAGCAAATAAACATCAAATGTACTGCAGTCTGATCTAACGCTTATGGGAACAAGTCAGGTCCCGAAATGAAGCTGCTTTGGCGAAAACCAAAGAGCGCTGTGCACCTACAGCTAAACGGGTCCACACAAAATTCCTGAAATGTCCCTTAAGCACTGCACAGTTAATGTCACATTTCTTTTCAAACGCTGGCTACACTGCTCAGTGCATAACCACTGTGATTAGTTCTTGACAGCCCCCTCCATGCAACACCACTCTCTCTCACGCGCACACAGCCTTCTCAGATGAAGAGCACTTGACTCGTACCCCAGATTGAACTCTTATGCACACATACTTGTATGAAAAATAATGCCTTTTTGTAGTTAAACGGCAATGGAATATTTCTCTGAGAGCATGGAAGTTAAAGTAGCAGCAATCAGGGATTCTTGTGGTCATGAATCAACATTCGGAGACGCCTGAGCTGGCGTCATAAACATGACAACTATGCAATCATTTGCCAGAGCACAAGTTTAAAAGCCATATTTACTTTTTGTATTTCTCACAAAAATCTGTCAGAATTAAACCAAAAAGATTAATGTGACATAATGGAAGAAAACATTATTTTTTTTCCAGTGTCTTAAATGTGTAACAGATTATAAGGAGGGTGCAAATTAACTGGGTGATACATACAGCCAGTAAGTAATCTCAAACATACACAGAAAGACACGCACCCGAACACACACACACTTTCCTCACAATGTTTAAATGAGTAAACTGTCATGGTTATGGGAACTTTCAACCTTCAGAGAGAGAACATTTTACAGCGGACGCTATTTAAATGTGAGCATATGTGTCTGTTTTTTATTTTTTTTTATTATTGTTGAAATCTGTACTCTGATCACAGGGGGAAATCGTCAGTGGTGAATAAAGAGCTACCTGTCTGGACTTCATGCTACACTGATCGGTATCCTGGATATGACAGGGCTTTGTGCTTTTCTTTCTGATAATTCATTTGTATGGTTTACAGTGGAGTTTCACACTTGTCAGCACCCCTCTAAGTGGTATCTTCATAAATTCCAACATGGACATGAAAAGAGCAAAACCCGCCATTTCAGTGCAAGTAATCCATCTAACTTTATTGCACATTCATACTGTTAATTAATGACCCATTAAATGCATGGCCTGTGGTTTCTTATGAGTATGAATTTGAAGTGTGCATGCAACTTAACATTTGTCAGATGAGAGCCTGACAAACAGCCCCACATAGCCTTTTAATAACAATAAATCAAAGCGTGCACATGGCTGTCTCCCTGAGACAGAGAGAATCAAAAGCAGAGGGTAAAATGGCCAAACATCATGTCTAGTGTCCCAACAAACGATGGATCAACTGGTTCCAATTAGGATTACAAAGGCACATGCAAAAAATAGAATGAACTCATCCACCCTGTCTCCTTTTGGACACACAGAACAACATAATATTTTGCATGCTTGCTGATCCAAGAAAAATTAAATTGTAAATAATTTTAATGGGTCTCTCTTTGTCCCAGTTTTTTTTTCAACACACAAGAGAATGCTCGCACTTGCACAAAGCCTTTTGCACTGTAGTCTAAGTTAGTTTTCATTTCTCACTTCTTTCATTGCCATTTAATCCAGTCACATCAGCTCCCTGAGCAGGTGAAGTCAGCCAAAGACTTTCCCACGGTCTGAGAGCAAATCCAATGCCCCGAGCCCTTCCTGAGGGCCGGCCATCTGTCCGCTCTGTTTGGAGTGTGTTAGGGGGTAAAGCGTCAGCTGCATGACCAAATTCAACGTTCCAACACACCCCTCCTTCATGAAGAAAAGCCCAAA
Source organism: Trinectes maculatus (assembly GCA_016785345.1). Lineage (NCBI taxonomy): Eukaryota > Metazoa > Chordata > Actinopteri > Pleuronectiformes > Achiridae > Trinectes > Trinectes maculatus. The sequence goes on from JAFBJQ010002113.1 coordinate 68,758, forward strand.
GCATCCATTCAATTCAACAACACACACACACACACACACACACACACAGAGCTTGTGCCCAAACACAAACAAATCAACAAACAAACAGACAGATGTGACTCCTCACATTCGGCAGACTTTCAGTCCAAAACCCTCACACACATTCTCTTTTAGTAACAATTTGCTGACACCGATCTGCTGACACCTGCCCAGAAATGCAGACAGTTTTATCAGCTTACTAAAAACAAAGTTATAATTAAAAACAAAAGGTTAAAAATAAATTCCTGCAAAAAAAGAAAATAAAAATAAGAAAGAAAATGTGTTCAATACATAGTTTCTATGCCTTCCTCCTTTTGTGCTAAAAAAACAGTTGCTGGTTGGGGAGAACTCTCATTAACATGATATCGCTGCCTCTCAACAAAGGAGTTCACCACATAAACCTTGACCTTTGCTCCCTGAGAGAATAAATCATCTGAGCCACTGACTTCAACAACACAAAATTACACAGGCAGCCTAAAACGAAGAGCAACAAATTTGAGAACATCGCTGCAGCTTGTCAAAAAAAAGTCACCTTACTTTGAATTTGCCAAGATCATGTGACGCATTTCTTTCTCCAGCACATGCTGCCACCCCCATCCCAAAGCGGTCCCCCCTACTCTTTTTTTTCCTCCTCAAACTGACACGCTATCATTTTATTTCCCCTCTCAAAGAGCGACTCTCTGCTGCTGGTGGATATGGTCCTCGCCCTGGCCTGACGCGTTTTTAAAATGCGTGACATTGCCTCTGTGGGAGCATGAGAACGGAGCTTCCTCAATAGTAGGGTCCCCATACCCGGCCCGTAACCATGGAAGCAGATGCCTGCCCTCCCGGCCCTCCTTACCTCCTGTCGATCGCGGGCTGTGAGCTGCTTCGGCAGTGAAAAGAGGCTATGCCTGCCTTTCTCCTCGCTCTGACCGAACTTGCCCCACTCCTCAAAAGGAGCCATTGAACAGGTCACTGGTCTAGACTTGTTTGCACGGTCCAGGGAGCAGCCTTGATGTAACCCTTGCTCTCCTCTCTCTCTCTTTCTCTCTCTGCCTGCCACACCAGCCGCCCAGCGACTGCAGACTGTGGAGGGGTGGCGGGGGGGACATTGGAGACGTGGATTTGAAAAGGAGCCCGTCCGATTTTGCCATTGTGCCTTTTCATTCATCGATCGAATGAATATCGAACCTTCTGTCCCTGTGTGTGTGAAACGGATAGCTTAGCAAGCATTTTTCCCTCTCTCCTCAGGTCTGTGTGTTGGGCCCAGAGCTCAGAATGATTTTCTTTTCTCTGATTATTTATAAGAATTTCTATTTTCAAAAACTTTTCCCTCTTTAATAATTCCTGTCAAATTTAAATGTAATTCTTCTGAAATGATTAATGCTAAAATTAGGTTCAGTAGATTTTATCACTGAGCACTGATTGCAGAAGAATCAAATAGGCTTGATTTCAGTGTTGACTTGTAGTGTTTCATTTATTAAGGAAATAAATGTCTACATGTGTGCAAAATAAACTAAAACTATGCATTAATGCCATAAAATCAGCAATAATAACAACAATTTTGAGAATTATAGTGAATCAATAACAAGCATCTGACATTAGGTTCAAAATAAGGTGTGAAGCAAAATATATAATTGTTAATCTATTTGCATCATTATAATGAATTTAAACCCTGAAATTATATTAGGCAGGGTAAAAAATACAAAATAAATAGAAACCGGAATGCAAACCTTGCTTTTTAAAATCTACTATATGCTATTTTGTTTCAGTTTATTTGATTCCTTATTTTCTGATGGAATATTTTTGAAAATTTAAAGACTGAGAATTAAGATTACTGCTGAAATAATTGGACATGTTGGATTATCTACTATTATATATTTAGAATTGAAATAAAATTTCTTGAGCCATAGCAAGTTAAAACAATTCCACATACACTCAGAGCACCTAAAATTCTTAACACACATTATCTTAACACTATGTTTTTGTGTGTTTTTACATATTGACCTCATCCAGTAAACGGTTATGTGTGTGCATGGGGGAGAGAAGGAGAGGGGGCGGGGGAGATGAGAGCTTCGATGACAGTTTTAGTAAAAGGTGAAACGATCAATGCCGACATATCAATATTGTTGAGTGAGGGACGAGGCCACAGATAAGTTGACTGTTTGTGCTCTAATTCATAAAGCAAAACTCATTCTGCTGTTTAACAGACAGAGGATTTTGTGACCAGATCCTTTGAAACCTCTTTAAAACTGGTACAGAGAGAAACTAGCAAAATTCATAATTTCATATTTTACAATAGATTTGTAAATGTAAATAATCTAATTAATAAACACTCATAATCACTGACTGACTTTTATGTTACCTGGATACTATGATATTATTATTTTATTTTGACAAAATAATTTGATATCTAATGTATTTTAATAACCAGAGGAATGTAGTTATATTTCAAGTGTGTGACGGTGCATCAAGAGAGTTTTAAAAATATTGCACATTACAAACGGGTTTACGACAAATTGTAAAGGTAGTTATAAATAAATTTCAAGAAGGCTGCAAAGTGGAGCAGTTCTAGCTTTCATGCTCCATGTGACAAGTTGCTGTGCAGGGGCCAGTCAAAGGGGGCAGAGATGGGAACAAAGCAGGGCAGAAAATGAGCAAATTCAAAGGCAGAGGAAGGAAAGCAAAAGAACCAGTGAAGTAAGAAGGCAAAGGCATTGTGTTCACACAACAATCAAGGCTGCTCCCACAGTGAGTACCGGGCCTGCCTCCGAATATACTGCTACTACCACAACCCGCATTCAAACAGTACAAACCCAAAGGGCTGCGGCAGGCGGTCGGCTACTGCGTTAGAAAACGGGGCTTTATGTGAAAATAAATGACGCAATTAAATGAAGGTGGAAGCACTATCACACACAACTTGTGAGAAACATCTTCACAAAAATAAATATTCTGAAAAACATCATAAATTATACTACAAATACTATTGTGGCAGAAAATTCATGATTTTATAAATTTTACCATTTTACCTGGCAACTTGGTAAAAAAAATAATTATCTCACCAAAAATATCAAAAAAGTCATTTTAAATAGTAAAAGCACACTGAATACAATGTTATGACTTAACAATGCAATCTCCTAAGAAATGTGTGCAAATAAAGAGTGAGTATTAAATAAAGACCACCGAAAATTATGCAAGGCATTATTCACATGCAATGACAAAAAAAACCCCAATCTGTGTTACGAACGACAGAAATAGTATGTTGAAAACAGTGCTAGCTGATTTGCTTGGGAACAATGGTGGAGATGGGGGATGAGCTGTGGGGAATAGGGGAAACTGAACTGAACCAATAGTGACAGGGACAGACTATTGTGAGACGGGCTTGTCTCAAATTACTCACAACAACACGAAGGCGTGATGTAGAAAACAAAATAATAAAATGATGTGCTTTGTGCACTGTTGGAAATAAAACACAGCTGGGCAGCTTCCTGAAATAAACAACACCAATTTATTTTTTCACCAAATTTCTTTTATCATCATCTCAAATGATCCCTGAGTGCTGCAGAGACAAAGTACAGTAAAAGAGATCCTGTATTGGTCATATTACCACAACCACAATTTGGCTGTAACAACATGACAAGCAGAGCAAAAATAATAAAAGATAACAAAAAACAGTGTTGGATATCATTGCACCACTCTGTGCCTGTGGACCTCACACACACACACACACACACACACACACACACACACATGCCAAATCTTTGGCAGATGTTCCCTGGGACATACAAGTGAACCGGTCACCCATCATCGCCATCACCCTGCCTGGAAACCGTGGCAGCCGAATGCCAAGTGCAGCTCCACAGCGTCTGTTCTCCCTGCCGCAAAGACACGATCCAGTGTCAGCAACACACACACGCGTCATTAAAAGGCAGCGAAGCTAACCAAATACAAGGGAGAGTTTGCAAGGGATTAGAAGTTCCAGCTCCCACTCTCTGATTTCTGATTTGTTTCCCCCTGCATCTCTGAACTCCGGTGTGACTCCAGCTTACATATGACACGTCTGAGCAGCTAGCATTCAATTTAATGCTATCTGAGCATGAGGGATGACCAAGGCACTGCATTTGTAATTATATTTTGACAGTTATCAATCTAAGAATTAGTTTAAGTTGTGCTAAAGTCCGAAGTTACATTTCTGGCAACAGTTAGTACCATTTAGATATTTGTACATTATTTTAAAAATAATTTCTAGTCGTAATTAAAACATCCTGGTAAGATTGGGTCAAATGATTAACAAAAACTGCACTAATATCTGTACTACTGTTAGTGCATAACAATGTGTGTTTGTGGATATATGTGCGTATTTTATATTTCAAGAAGCCTCTCAAACTGTTACAACATTATGATACACTCAGCCTCACTTGAAATCTAAACTTGTTCTAAATGAATGAAATTGTTTTAGGGTTGTTACACCTTCGGGATAAGAAAAAACAAAAAAACAACTCGGTAATCTTTACAAATGACTCTAATACAGCTTTGGGTTTGATGACATGCTAAAATGCATATTTTTATTCAAAAGGCAGATCATTTTTGTCTATAATCACACCGACCACTCTGAGCCACACAAAAGACTAAGTTGATCTAGCTTAGACATCTTAATGATTTGTTGTCCCCTCTCAGGGCTACAAAGGCGTGTGTTTCCCTCCCTTAGGTCAAACTCATAGGCTGGTGTACAAAGCACAGAGGGCATCATAATCTCCTAAACCCCTAGAGTCAGCACTGTTCAAAAGCTATAATGCTACGCAGATCCCAAACATCTTCACTTTATTATCTACCTCAAACTGTTTGACAGCTTTTGGCCTTCGTGTTAAAGAAACCTCACAATTGTATTCATGTTTAGTTCAATAGATGACAGTGAAAATGCATACCTCTGAGTTATCATCTTGAGACTACACAATTAAGAAAATTTGTATTAATGTGCCAGATAAAATACGACACTGAACCTCCCTGCAGATCAGAAGTGGTGTGAAGGGCAATGATCATTGTGGATGAGAGGGAGCTGCTATATTTGGCAGTGCTGGGTTTTAGGCAAGCACCATCACTGTCACCAAAGTCAAACTCTGAGCCTTTTAAAGGTGCTTCAGAAGGTGAAGGAACAAAGGGGCCCTCGCCATAAAAGCACTGTTTAATTAGGTGTAGAGCAACAAATCCTCCCTATTCAGTGGCTGGACACTTGTGGTGTTAAGAGTGGAGTGTATCGTTGGTGAAAGACTCCCATCATAACACTAGAGGAGGGTTCCCTCCCTTACAAAGAAACACACTGATTCACTAACGCCTGTGTGTTAACAAGCCCGTCGTCTGCTTCTCTAACTCATTGTCTCCTGAATAGGTGCTAATGGTGAGACAAAGCAGCATGCACACACTGAGGCCCTCCTGCAACACATTGCTCTTTTAATGGGCCGAGACTGGACACTTGTGTTTGTAAGTTGAGGGGCAGCATACCATGCTCCAATTTGTGATGAATGATGCTGCCACTGGGTTTTCCAATTAGCAGTGTAGATGGAACAAAATATGTTACATGTAGAGCTGTAACAATTGCAGATGTAAATATAAAATCAAATATATTAAAAAAAAACATTTCTGTAAAGACATATTTGCCAGACCAATTGTTTTTTAAGTGTTAAATGTTATTCATGGCAAATATTTCAATATATTTGCATTAGCAAAAAAATATAAGACTATTGAAATGAAAATAAATGTTGTTGTTAAATGTGTGTTAAAAGCGAGCCCTGTTATCTTTCTGGAAAAACAAGGTTTCAGATTTTCTTTCTTTTAATTCTCAGTTCTTTTCCATTTGATTAAACTGAATGAAAATATAATTTTTGTACTTTTTATTTTATGATTTAATTTAATCTTTTAGTAACTTTTTACTATATTTTTGGAGTTTAGAACAATGTCAGAAAAAGGATAATTAAAATAAACAAAATTCCAGAGAACAGTAAAAAAACCAAAAAAGTGAAATTTGTAATAAAATGAATTAAGTGTCCAGATATATAAAAGACACAGTAAATTGAGTGAGGGCTGAATATGGGTGGTAGGTTCTTATCCTGAAGGACAAAACCAGAATATCCACCGAGACAAATCTTGTTTGATGGTTCCCTGCTGCTAGATTCAACCGCAGCAGTCCGGTCTAGGAAGCCCATTGTGTCAGACGCGCTCAGGAAGGAAACGCACTAAAAATTTATTAGAAAGGGGACTCCTCAAATACAATAATAATTCACAGACAGCATAGCAAAAGCAAATTATCTTAATCCAGCCAAGGCCCATGAATCCTTGAGAACTGAGAACTCCCAGATTTAATATTTTGTTACAATATTTTAAAAAAATCTATCGTGCAGCCAAATCTCTTGACCCTTTTTAAAACCCTTTTGATGATTAAATTATTTTTTATTTAAATGATAATTTATATTTTTGTTTTAAATGAAGCTATTATAATAATAAAAGATGTATTTCAGTAACCCATTCAGTTTTTAACTGAAATTTTACTGAATAACTTAAGGTAAAATTTAATTGATGTAATGATATAATTTGACAGATTGAAAATCTGGCAATGATTTTTAAATTTTAAACACATCATAATCTGAATATTTCATTATTTCACAGAAAATTTGACAATTAGAATGCATTAAAAAACAACATCAATGAAAATTAAACCTTTAAGTCCAAATTCCTCCTTGCAGGTAAAGGAGCATCATCATTTGGTTATGGTGGCTGAGGAGAACTGTGGGTTCACAAAAATAAAGGATTGAGAAAAAAAAGAGGATACGCATATAAACCTCGCAATTCCCTGGGATTTAGAATGCCTGTGTGTGTGTGTGTGAAAAAACAGCAAAAATAAAGTGATGACATTCACCGTTCCCAGGTGCTAGAGTTTATCTTACTGTGTGATTGCAACTATAAGCCTTTGTTTTGTTTTGTTTTTTTCTTCTTTAGTGTGCTGAAGCATATGCACATGAGGACACAGATGCATGTGTGTGCTGCAGCTGAAAATGGTCTTGGTTCTCAGCTCCGTGGTCTGAGGGCAGAGGCTGGGCAGTGGCTTTAAGACAGCTCTGGTCAGTACAAACACTGGCAGCTATTCATGACCAGATCAAGTTGACGTGAGACTCTGTCCCTCCTCTGCCCCCCATTTCCATATGAATGTGGAATATGCTAAAGAAAAAAAACAAGCAAGATCCTTGTCCCAGGAAGCCAATGCAGGGCGGGAAAACACACATTTGCCAGGAGAACTCAACATCCTCCCTCCAGGCGAATCACAGAAATATTGTAACGTAAGAGACAGAATAATAGCACGCAGGCAGACAGACACACAAACACACACGCTTACACAACATCTCCATGCAGGCTATATCCCAGCCGCTCCGTGAAAAGGGCTTAGCCAAACAAAGGGTTTTGTCCTGAAAGACAAACAGCAGGAAGCACCCAAATGGTCATGAACGTGATGCACAGACGTATGAATCAAGTCAGCGCAAGAAGAATGAAGCAGTGTTCGAGAAACAGACGCCGAATGAAGAGACATGGGAGTAAAGATTCACAAATAGCACAGATCTGCATACCCACGTTGTCCTGTATCCTCTCTCTGCTACCTGGCAGGCCCCGGCTGAAGCCAGTCGCATCAGCACTACGCCATCACGTGTTTATACACGTGTTTGCGACAGGCATGGGCCTCCTGATACACATGAACAATGTCACACACTCCTATTGTTCCACTGCATCATTTAGCCAGAGACAAACTCCAGTCCCGTCTGCGGACCAGAGCATCCACAGCAACACACAGACACCATATCAGATTTTCAGCTTTTTACTGAGAAGACAGTTAATGTAGGTTAAGATTATAGATTATTATATTTTTTATTTCAATTATGTGTGACTCTTTTTGGGCTCATGTAAATTGCTGATTGATCTCTGATTTCAAAAAACACATGGAAAAACATAAAAAGATCATAAAAAGGGTCTTTTGCAAAACACTTTTGTGTTTCTATTTTTGATTCACTGCCTTCAGTTTATCAAATCCATTTTGTGTTTGCAACTGAAAATAATCCCCAACACAACAAATCCGAAACACTACTACACTTTGAAAGAATATGAAATAGCATTTTTTGTACCTAATGTGGATGCAATCACACAGCAGTTAAAGGAGCCACCGTTTCATTAACCAAACTGTTCAAACAAAAAGAACCACACTCATGTGAGGAGCAGTTTCCACTGAAGGAAATGCAATTCAGCCAATATTTATTACTAGTAATATACCTGTAACATTTCTATTAGCATGGGCTTTGTAAAACAAATAGCCCAAATCACTTATACTAATACCATTGCTAGCTTTACTGCAGTAATCATAAACAAAACACTGTTAACAAACTATATCCCAAACTCAACAACACAGAGAAATGCAAACAACCTGATATTTCACAATGACACAACACAATAATATAATTATGACCACCTTGTGTGAAAGTAAACTATGTTAATGTAATTTCTGTCTTGCAGTACGATGTTTCTCACTACTGCTTTGTCGTCTTTAGCAGACAAACTCTGAGCTCCGACTGTCCCACTCACACAATCATCCTACTCATAAATATGTGACAATCACTAATAATTGTGGTACGGTAAGATATATATGTACATGTTTTTATCTAAGACAGACTGTATCTGTCAGGACCAGTCAGTGCAATTGTAAGCATACACAACCTGGTGATACTAAACAGAGTTTAACTGTGCTGCTACGTTGGTGTTGGCTCATTGCTTTATTCTTTGATATATGCTGTGAAAAACCTCTGTTGTATGTTTTAGTGACCTTTTGTGATATTAGCTCACAGATTTATTTTCTGCATGCAGGCATCAGTCTGGTCTGCTACCATCAAGACCAGCAGCAGCCACGTGGCCCTTCTGCACGTATGCCATAATATTCACAAGATGGATCTTGACCACATTACATCTACAGATCAATCACTCCTGTCCAGATCAGAAAAATCAAAAAATTCGATGAATAAAATTCATGATTCAAAAAATGAAATGCTGGCACAGGTCATGGTAAGCAAAACTATAAGCAGAACACAACCAGAAACTCACAAAAGACTATGGGGTGTTGTGGGTTAAAAAAAAGATTTTATCCTTGATTTGGATGTTTTCCCACTGGGCTGTTCTTGACTGAGTCATAGTGTGCGACCCTGTCCAGCAGCATGCTGGCCTCTGCCAGCTACACAAACAGAGAGAGAGAGAACATGACATCACCCCTCTATCATCCAGCAAATTCACTTGAGGCTTACAGTTCAACAGGTTCAGCTGCTCCATGCAGATGGAGGCTAATGTTAAATCAGTAAAGCGAGAGATCCTTTGTATTACAGCTACCTTTTCAACACTACCTTTTGAGCACTGGCTTCTCAACAGATGCTGCAAAGCATTATAAAGAGACTATGTTACAGGTCAGACTGAGGCAGATTGTTTTCCCTGCTACACAACTCCTAGAAGACACTAAAGTGGTGACCGAGCAAAAGAGATGACAGGCTGACCGTGCTGGATGTTGGTGTAAAGGGAATACAGTCTCCCTGGGCAATAAGCCACTGCAGGCATGTGGAGGATGTTCCCGCCTGACTGTGCCCACTGTAATAAGTACGGCCGGCCACGGCAGGAGTAAACAGAGACACAAATCTCTCTCCCCTATGGGCAGCCCAGGCAAGAGACATCAATTCCTGCTTGTAATCACCATGTCCACATTCAAACAGATTTCATTACACCCTCGCAACTTCACACCCTTCAACAGCTAACACGCAGAAATGATTTTGGAATTTGCCTCTGTTTCTTTTGTCTCGACATTTGACAGTTGTCAAAAGGGCAAATACGTGTGAAAATTGGAAGTTTTAAAATGGGGTATGATTATCACGACATAAACCTGTCATGACCTTGTCGTGCATTTTTCAATTTACCGACAACATAAAAAAAACGACGTGCTTTGGCAGGAAAAACATAACCTTGTCCGTCTTAAGAAAAGTGAAGGCCGGTGGAAGATGATGATGAAGGAAAAGGGGGGGGGAACACGATGTGGCCCACAATCTATTCATTGCTCCCGTTTAATTTCTTTTGGTGCATAATCCTTTCAGTTCCAATAGCAAATTTAACAGTCCCTAAGGTCTGAACACCAGACTGGTCAATACAAAACCAGACAACTAATTACTGAGCGTACCACGCTCTCCTCCACCCCCTCCTTCCTCCCCTTTTCTCCCCCTCCCTCTCTCTCTCTCTCTCTCTCTCTCGCTCTCTCACTCTCTCCCTTCAGCAGCTGTGGGGTTCATGTACACAAGAGCAGCAGTCAGGCAGTGTTAGGTTTCCACTTCCCAGATCTCCCTTAAAAGCCTGTCCCATAATGGCCCTTCAGTCACACAAACACGCATAGGGTTTCATACAAAAAAAGCACGCGCAGTTGGACAACCACACGTGAATATATAGACCTTCACTCCAGCCATTTTAAAGATTCCTAAAATAGGCTCCTGTTCATTTGCCAACCGACATTTGTTTTCTACTTTTTCTCTTTATTGGTTTCTTAAGCGAGCGTTCCTTTTTTGATGCAGAATGGCTAATTGTTTTGATTATACTGTTTCCCAGTGACTAAACACCCCTAAAGTAAATTGCCTGTTTACTAAGAGAAAACAACATAAATGTTCATAATGTCGAGCAGTTAGGCGAGAGCTTTAAGAGGGTGTAATTACCATGTAATTGGCGCCTTGTTTTCAAGCAATACATTTAAGCACAACTTGACAAGCTGCTTAGCTAATAAAAATAGCTAAAATCCAACCTACAGCTGAGGTCAGCAGTGGCTGGTAAAGCTAAAATAAGTATTGAATTAACTGAAGTTGATGAACACAACATTTGTCAACAAATAATTTGATAATCAATTATTAATTTCAGCCATTTTAAAACAAACCAGCGATTTTTGTCACAGAAACAGGCCCATGTCAAGACGGGACAAGCAAAGAACACAACCGGAGGACATCAGACAGGAAACTGTGATATTTTTCACTTATTTACAACCTTATAATGTTAATAATTCATCATTGAAGATGTCTGGCAGACTAATTGACAAAACAATTGTTGCTGCTCTAGCTGGGAGTACTGCTGATGATGTATGGTTTTAGAAAGCAAATTTTTAAAAAATGTCTGAAGTTTTATATATTTACAATTTTACAGTCGTATAATTAAAGTAAAATAACAATAACATATTCTTGAGCAAGAGAAACCAGATCACCAAGTCTTGACTGTAATTCTCAATACAGGGATATCATCATTGTATTCTGGCTACTGACAGAAGCGATTACATATGGTGCCAGGACCCTCAGCTGACCCTGCGACATATGGTCCTCGTGGTGTTTTTAATGTAAATGAGAAAGAACTCATCCTCTGCTTCCCATGACTAAATACCCTGGTTGTGATAATGATAACATGGCCATGATAGCACACTTAGCACTAACCCAGCCCCACGTTGTGTTGTGACTGCTGTTCTATGTTTTACAGCCTCCCTCTGTAAACAGGCGCACTCTCAAGGCTTTGATCATGACCCACTGCACACCAGCAAGTCAGCACAGCCCCTAATTTGTTGATGGGTTTAAAAAGTCCCTCAGTTAAGAACACTTCCCTCAGATAATGGGAAGAGTTGCCCCCCCTGTGACCTGAGTGGAGTGTCCTTTGTCTCACTCCTAATGTTTGCCTTAGCCCATTGTGTCTGCATTACCCAGCCCCTCCACCCCTCCTTGCAGCACAGCTTTGATGCGACAGCCCCACTGCACCAGACTGGACTGCCCTCAAAGAGGAAATACTAATGTATGGAAGCCATTTCCCAGTTTGTCGCTGAGCTCTGTATGGTCTCCCATCCCCCATCCCCCCCCCCCCCCCCCCCCCCCCCCATCTGTGTGACCGCCGGGAGGCCGAGATGGTTAGAGACACCGAGCTGTTTATAATGGAGTAGAGCGTCATGTGGCTACAAACAGTGGGTCTGACACACATGCTTGCATACAGCTGATTCCACAAAGACATCCTGCACCCTCTTCGCTGGCAAACAAGGAGGGTGATCCTGGATCATGTCAGCTCGAAGACAAGTAGACAAATTGTGTATGATCTCTTGACCTGAGACACTGGCATCACTCCAACAGACTGCACAAACACTGCACAAACACAAAATAAAAAAGTCATAAAGCACAAGCATTAGTGCTTTTTTTTAAACAATTATCCAAAATTCAAATGCAATTTTGGAGTCAGCAGCTTTAAGTAATGGCAGGGACAATGGCAGATAAGGTCACAGGAGATGGACTGAGAACTATCTCTGTCTTTCAATTCTATCTAACTGAATTTCACTCTGCTTTGTGCCACTTAGACCGGGTGAATAAGAAATGGATTATTGGTAAAGGGACACACAGTCTCAATCACAGACATGACATCACCCACTTTATAACCAACCCACCAGGGCCATTTGCAGTGGAATCCAATGCTATGCGTGTGAGTGTTTGTGTGTATGTGTGGAGGTGCATAACTGTGAACTGTTAGCTGTCTATTCAGTATATTTTATTATCGCTTTAACATCATTCATAAACCCTTGTTCTGCTCTGGCTAAAAGAGTTATTTAGTAACAATAGGTTAAAATATGTAGCAATATGTTTTAAATTATCACAGCAAACATTTAACACTCAATATGAGTGCTTTTTCTATTCACAAGGCCAAACGTCATTAATAATTCAAGAATTCAAGAATCTGACTAGTGAGTCATATCATATATCTATCATCATTATCTCAGTGCTGAATGACAATTTGCAGTTATCTAACCTTATCTAAAGGAGTCATGCTAATATCACACAAACCCATTACTTTATTTCACCAACCTAAAGTAAAATTTCTATTACTTCTATCCGGGCACTTTCTTTCAGGAACCCAAACCTAAAAAAGTTTGATGCCCAGGTTTTAGACCATGATGATGATGATGATGATGATGTTACTTCTGACATCATATAATCAGTTCACACTGAATGATGAAATGGCAGCTCTGAGATTACATTTCATCTACAGAGAATCCTCCTCAGTTTATGCCCAAGAAGAATAAGACCAGTAAGCACCACTAAGGGATGAGGGCTTTTGCCAAAGAAACTTGCAAAAGTTTTAAGAAGACAACGCAGATGGATTTCTTATTAGCATGACACACAAATAATCAGGAGAGCAGTTTGGGCCTGTGTTGGAAAACTGGAGAGTTCTGACTGACATAGTTAAATGATATATTAAAGTTTACCTTAATTTCCCCTAGCATCAATAAAATATCTCATCTACTCTAATGTAAAATCTACTCCAATGTAAAATCTAATCTAATCTAATCTAATCTAATCTAATCTAATCTAATCTAATCTAATCTAATCTAATCTAATCAGTATTTTAGAGAAAACAATACAACCAGTTTTCCACTGAACTAACTACAGTGAAAATAGTCTATTCATGTATTGTACTTGACAAAGCTCTTGAGGAGGAAAACCCTCACATAACAACATGATATTGACTAAATGTCCATGGAGCTGCTGCCAACGAAATAAAGAGAAGCTTATTTAAGCTTTCATCAAAATAAACCCTTCCTTATATGGCACAATGTTTATGAAGGTCCCCCCAGCCAGCAACCACCACAAACAGAATCTAATTCAGCATCCTTTGCTGCCATGCCACTTATCAGTTTTATGCAGATGTTGTTCTGGTTCTGTCACTTAGCGCCCTGCCTTATAATACACTAACAATGCCACCTCATTCCTTGTTTGTACAGTTGCACTGTCTAGAGAATGGCAAGACTGAATTAAGGCTACTAACAGTTGCATGTGCAGTGTGTCACTTCTACTTGCTCATGACAAATTTGGACTTGTATTTTGGAATCCATCCACCACCTGGTGGTACCCCAACCCTTGGCCATGTGAGGGATTTTGTCAGCATGGTTAAGGAGCCAGCATCAAAGCTTTATCAACAAACTGAGGAGTTAAGTTTTTTCCAGAAAAAATGAGTTTGCCACTGATGCATTATTTGGCTGGACACTGCAATAGGATAGTGATGTAGTTATATAGGATTCTTTTTTGGCTTCCAGTGTTATGCTCTTGCTGGGGCAGTCATTCTGACACGTCTTTCTTATCCATTTAATTCATATTATAACATAGTGGCCACAGAGACCATATATAAAAATAGAAGGGACACAGACATTTGCTTAGTATAGAAGAAGAATACTTTATGTATGTAAGTATGGACCCTTGTGGACCCTTGTGTACTCGCAGATCCAGATAAAGGAAAGAATATCACAAATCTAAGAGCAGCAGTTGCAACATACATCTGTACAGTGATGACCCAGTTTACATGGTTGAGAAAAGGTAAAAGTACCTAGTAACAATATGAATCATTATCTGGATATTGGAATGACCCCTAATGAGATACGAGGTTCTGATCATATTGCTTTCTCTTAGTTATCAAGTGTATCGTTTAAGAATGTTTGAGAAAGATTGTATGGAGAATATAACCACAAGAGGGAAGGCAAACAACCCACTGCTCTGCATGTGCATGCTAATCTATGTGTGAGGATGTATGATGTATGTGGAATGCAGTGAACTAATTTTCCAAATCTGGAATTAAATCTGGGATTAATAAAGTAAAGTACATTCTTCTTCTTCTGTTGGTTTTCACCTTTGACAATCACATGGCAGCACGGGGCAAACAAATGAATCAATGCTTTTCATCAGGAACCAAATCAATTATCTAAAAAAATACAAAACGTATCGCCCTGATTCAAATACGTCAGGGTACCATACCATACCATACCACTTAATAGTGATCCAAACAAAACACTGTAGCTCTTTGTTCCTTGTGCCTCACAATAACAGAGGGATAAAGGGGGAACAAAATAAGTAAGTCAGAGAAACGGGTTCTATTTTCCTCCAAAAGACACAGGCGTGAGGTCAAAACCCCAACCTGCCAATGAACCATCAAAGTGAAACCCATAAATCACAGCTCTGAATTTCAACAGTTTCCTAAAAGGAGTTCATTCACTGATCTCAGGTCATTTCTCAGCCTCACACACACATAAGTCATTTTGGCAACAAATTACCTTAAAGTGAAAAAACTTCAGTTTAACTTTTATGGGCCTGAAAACTGTAGCTTACAGAAAAAAAAATGCATTGTGTGAATTTAAATGAAAGAATATTGTATTTTGTCAGAAATTCTAAACAATTTTGGTTAAGTCAAATGTATTGTCCAGTTTGATCTCCATTATAATCATGAATATATATATGACGCCTCTACAAATGAGTAAGACATGATGATTATAAAGATCGATACAATAATGTATCATAAATTATCCAGCAGGATAAATTTAAGCTCAATATGTACGTTTCATATCTTACATTTATCACGTAAATATTACGTGAATATTATGTAACCGTAACCGTAGGACTGTAGTTCACAATAGCAGCAACAAAATTCTATTAAGATGAACCTACAGCTAATATTTGCAACAGGAATCTTTCCAGCCACACTGTACATAACATTAGAATTCATGAACTAAAGTAACTTGTCAGATGCCTTCATTAAAACTAATTTGTAAACACATGTCTTGTTCTCTTAGACTTTTAATTAATATTATTATTCACCCAGTAGAGTCAAATGTTGAGTGATGAGTTATAGGCTGATGGTAAGTAAAACTTTGGCGCACACCACCCACACTTCGCAAAAAAATTGCAGCTCATGAAAAATGTGATCAATTTGATCAGCTAAATAAATGGCCTCCATAGCAACACAGCTAAGATGGGAAGCAGTTCCAGGATTTGAATCAGGCATTAGTTCTGCACTTATATTGTCATAATACAAAAACTTTTCATAGCCATTGTGCTGCCTGGGCTAAGTGCCATTCTCTTTGACCCCTCCAAATTCCCTTCCCCCAGTCGGCCCACTCCACCTCCTGGCTCGCTCTACCTTGACCCTCAAAACTTACAGATTCAACAGCACAAAGCATTACATATCACTGCAGCCTACAAATTTATGAATTTGAACTCCAGAATTAAAACTAATAGAAAAACAGAACTACATGTCCAACAGTAAAAACTCAAAACAGAGTGCAGTTGAGAACACGTATATGCACAATCAAGGAGGAATTAAACACACTGCTGAAAAAAAGGCATGGGGGAATGGTGAGGAGCAGAGAACTTTCCAAAAGTGCTCAGAGAGAAAGAGAGAGGCACTTACCACACAGATCATCCGACATCCGAGCCCAATAATGAAAGATTCCTCTCTTGTCTATCTCCGATCCACTTCCATTTTTCTAAGCTCCCATATGGCACCCCCCCTTCGATCAGCAGAAGTGTAGTGTGCGACAGAGGGAGAGTCAAACACACACACACACAGAGCGAGAGAGTGAGAGAGAGAGAGAGGGAGACGGAGCGAGAGAAGGGGGGCATTAGTCCTGTTGTGGAGATGGAGGGGACTGTTGCAGCTGTGCAACCCCGTCAGTATCTCCTCAAATCCAGTCCTCCTCTCAATGTGTGTCTGCAGCACCGCAGAAAAAGGCAACGGAAACAAAGTGATCCTCTTACACACAGCCCAGAGAAAGAGAGGGAGACGAACCGGAGAGGGTGAGGGAGGGAGGGCGTGAGAGAGCGAGAAAGAGAGAGAGACAAAAACATGCACAGGGACCAGCAATGAAAGAAAACAAGCAAGCTAGTTAGAGGGCCGAGGCAGCTATTGAAAAGCAGGTTTAAGTTTCCAGCGTTTCCTTTACTTTGTTGTAGGAACTCTCCCGGCAAATGGGAGGGAACAAGTGAGAGCTTCTAGGAAGGCAAGGAAATGGAGCATAATACCTTCCAGCTTCTTTCTACCCCCACTTCCCCCTCCCACCCTCTCTCTTTCTTTTCTCTAACTCTCTATCACTCTCTCTCTCTCTCTCTCTCTCTCTCTGGTAATAAGCCTGGCTGCAACAACCCCCTCCTTTGGGCGCTGGAATGCAAGGCAAGAGTTTCAAGAGGCCCAGTTAGACAACCTTCATCGTCACTACACCTTGACCCCCAGGTCATACACTGTGTGTGTGTGTGTGGGGGGAGGGGTGGGGAGTGGGGGGGTATTTGTTGTGTCTGTGTATACCAAAATTCGTGGGGGCCAGCTCAGCCACATGAGATCACATAACCATACCCAGAGAGCCACTTGACAGAGTTAATACTCTGGGACATTTACACCACTGTTGTAAGTCACAATCAATCTCACACTGACTGCTGGTACAAACACACATGGGCTGCCTTCACTCCTCTATACATTATAGCAGTGGTTCTTAACCTTGTTGGACGTACCGAACCCCACCAGTTTCATATGCGCATTCACCGAACCCCCTCTTTAGTGAAAAATAAAATATGTTACATTTTAACATATGTTATATGGCCAAGCGGGGTGTGTCTTGACCTCCGCGGCGGAGGCTGTGCCGAACCCCTGAGACCGACTCACCGAACCCCTAGGGTTCGATCGAACCCAGGTTAAGAACCACTGCATTATAGTAACTGTATTGCACTGATCTGGCTCAGAAGAGAAAATTAAGTGAACTGACCCTTATTCTTTTTCTTACAGTGCCACATTAGTGGCTGGAAGTTCACAGTTTTTATCACAGTGTTGTCAAACACATAAACAGTAAGGTAACTGACCAATGGAAAGTAGACGCTGCTAATATGACATACCATTATGACACATTTCCAAAAGTTTATCCATGTTAGGTTCAGACCACAGGCTAGTGGCCGTTAAACCAATGCAGCTGGACTTGGTTTTGTTTGAACACTCTTCTGAAACAAGTGTTCAAAAGCGTCCAATCAGGCAGGTGCACATCATTTGAATCAGAGAACCTGGTACTGTCTCACTGTCAAGCCCTGGTATTGTTACTGCTCTGCATGTAAAAATCTATTCTTCAAATTCATTCAAGTGTATCGGCTAATACGGGTCCCTCCTGCCCACTCTGTCTCCCTCTCTCTCTCTCTCTCTCACACACACACACAAATGCACACACATTTTATACCTGCGCATTTTGTTACACAAAAATACCATTATTAAAACATTATATATAACATTTCACAAATGTTAACTCAGTGATATGTTGGTAAAAACACTTAACACCGTGGGAAGTCGTGTGCGTGTGTATGTGTGTGTGTATGTGTGTGTGTGTATGTATGCTATACATACATACACACACACACACAGCATGCACCCATAAAAACAACCGCAAGAAATTAGCAATTAGCAACATAATGCAATTAGCAAATAGAAATGTCAGCAAAGGGTTAACTAACTTTTTCACCACTTGCATGTCTTCCCCTGGTCATCAAGGCTAAAATCTGTAAATAGACAATCATATCTACTAAAGCCACTGTAAACGTGCTGTGTGGAACAAATGTCTAATTTGCATTTAGAACAAGCCACTGTGGGCTACGCAGTAGCACAGTGGCATGCACTCATGCCCCTCAGCAAGGTGGCCCCTTGATTCAATCCTGGTTCAACCAAGGGTGTTTCTGTGTGGAGTCTGCATATTCTCTCCATGTCTGCTTGGGTTCAGTCCAAGACGTGCATATTGGGGTTATGACAGAACAATGGTGTGAATGTGAACGCAGTAGATAATGGATGGATTATGCTGCCAAAACAGTTTTGTTCAGTTTTTGTTTTTACTGATGAAGACTGCTACTAAGCAGCAGCAGTGTTAGGGTTAGGGTTATAGCTTTATTGTCTATATTAAAAACTCATATTACTCTGCCAGTTGATACAATACGTTCCTCATCAAATTTATCTTATAAAGGATAAAATGTCTTAGCCCGCAAGATATTTTATCCTGACAAATGTTGTGGATGTCGTCTGTGTCACACACTTCCACACCACCAATGTGTTGGCAGCACAAACATATATAGCTTCTGGCCAGTGAAGGAGGGGATTAGGCTGCACATGCAGAACACTTTCAGCCACAGGCACAGCAGTGTTAAGCCAGGTGGTTTGCTTTTGGGATTTTATGTCAAGAAAGCAGCTTGATGAGGTGATTGGACTTGAAAATACAACTGCTGACCTGCCAATCACCTGACTAACAGCAGATAACGATCAGCAGTCCATGAACTAAAGCATGCATAGTAATCAACATGTATTTGAACTTAAGCTTCAGCAAATGTGCAATGAATTAGCTGTCTATAAATGTTGCTTTTAATGACAAATTTAATTCTCCCACTCCATTTACACCTGGCATTCAAGTACATTTTCATTGTCCACATTGCTATTTGAGATGTTAAGGTTGCACTGTGCAGCATTACAATTTTAACTAAACTAAACTACAACTAAAATAACAAAAAGATGAAAAGAAAATGGTAGTGAGCCATGAGGCTGAGGGTCTCGTTCTTAAGGCAATGCCACAATGTATGTGTTTCCTGGCTGCCAGCTGCTTATTTACTACTTTGGTCCTAAACAGTTGTTACAATTTATCTCCACACACAGAGTTGTTTTCTGTGGATGGAAAACACATTTGCAATTATAATTGTGTTCATGTGACTAAACTGTATCCCTGACCCCTCTGCAGGTGTTTAAGCGTATCGCCTCATGATCCATCCTCAAATGCTGTGGGTATATTCCCACACACATTTTAATGCGGTCAAATGCTATCAGACAGCTATGTGATCACCTGGGACAACTTCTACTGAGAGATGTAAAGGAGAGATTAGAGATTTCATTTTTTCAATTAATCTGTCTAAAACACAACAAAGATTGTCTTTAACAGTTCTATTGAGTTCTAAGACGTTAAAATGAAAGTATTGTTAACAATTAAAGATTGTTACTCGGGCATGTTATCTATTCAAATGTCCCTTGAATCCTAAAATTATAACCTGTATGCCCAAAAATCAGCCTATCGTTCATTTTATTATTTCATCTGATTGTAACAAGTCAAAATGCCTGCTACATAAATAAATAACACCTATGTTCAGAATCAGTCAAAAATATAAACATGCCAGTGAGTGCTTCATATAGTGCTTTGTCTAAATAACTAAATGCTGCTACATAAAATTTCTGCTAGCTCTGAGTCAGCGTAAAATAAATCTGCATCAGCAATCTGCATCAAATCTGTAACTTCAAACTGTGAAGACTATCACTTTAAAAGGTCTGGTCAGGGCTGAGGGCTGAGAGATGTGCAGTGAGGTTTGCAGCTTAGTCTTCACTGATAGGCTGCTGTGTTGTTGCACGCTTTACTTTTCTTATTCTTCTGTGAAGACTGCAGGCAGCCTTGATGCATCACAAGCCTGATGCTGCCCTCCACAGGTAATAAACAGACATACCTATTCCGTTACTGCTTGGTTGGTGACAAATTCTGAAAAGTGTGTAAACAATAATAATAATAATAATAATAATAATAATAATAATAATAATGATTGAGAATTATTTTATGTGCAAGATCTCAGTGCTGAGTATACAGTACAGTATATGATCTCAAACTGGCAACTGAGGCATGTTCAAGAAATGAGACTAGATAAAAAAGTAGGGAGTTCTTACTGATCTTTTTTATGTGAAACATTTGGCCTCACAGCATCAATTTATTTGATTCTGAATGTGTGATACCACCATTGTTATATTTGTCAGCAGATTACACATTTGAAAAGCTTTGACAGCTCTGCTCATCTTTGTGGGGATATCTCTCACCTGTCTCCCGCTCATTGCACAAGCATATGTAAATCTCTACAGACTACACACAAATATATCACAATTAGCATTATGCAGAGATTTTTAAGTCCATAGCTTAAATCAAACTATAGAAACATGCTTGCTGATGTGATTAATGAAAAAGTGCAGGAACACAAGGCTTGTGATCCCAGTCTCTTATCAACATGTTATCGTTTCTTCATCCATATGTCACACGTGAAACAAGATCACAGCAGCATTACAATAAAACAGCACTTGTGAACATGAGTAATTTGACTTTAGAAACATCACCTGCAGATTCAGTATGATTTCCCAAGAAATGAAGATGAGTTTGTTCACGACGACTATTGTCAGCTCAGGTTTTTGGTCTCATCACTCTTTGTCAAACTGCTACATGCAGAAGTTAAATATTACCAAACGATTTCTGAGAGATTCTAGAGAGCACCTGACTGACACACACACACACACACACACACGCACACGCACACGCACACGCGCACACGCACACACACACACACACACAAAGTGTGTTTATTGTTGTGTTACTGACGGTTTAAACCGCACGGGAGCTTATTTTAGCAATGATCCACGACCACCTACAGTGAAAACAAACAGCGTAGTGTTTGCACAACTTTGTAACAACAACAACAACACGGGAGGGAGACGGAAAAAACAAAACACAAGCCCACGAAGCACATTCTGTGGCTACTCTTTCATGAAAGGAGATGGACGTTACAAAACAAAGAGCAATTAAACAGCACATTTCATCCACTGGAGACAGAAAGTATCCTGCCTGGTGTCTGTTTGTTTAGTTTTAAACACAAACACTTGTTATCGAAATAAAGGCTGGATACGAGGCAGAGAGATAAAGGACGGTTGCGTCAGCGCAGATGAGGATAAGGCTCATTGCTAACGGCTGTTTGACTGAACTCACCCGGCTCTCTGGAGCTCCAGGGGGACTGCTCCTGCTGCTGGGGAGGAGGAGGGAGGGGGGTGGAGGGCTCCCTGTCAGCTGCTGGCACAGGCAGCCATCTTCTCCGAGAAATATGTTTCCTCCCCTAAAGCGACAATAATGTGACGTTAGGTGGATACCAGGTTCAAAGCACCCACTTCGCACACGATAAACAGTGTTAGATAAACATGAATATCCCAGCTGAACGGTGCGCCACAGTTTCATACTCACTCCTAATCCCTGTGTTGCGACGTATAACAACAATAACAACAACAATTATGTTTATTTTCCTGGATAATAACTAGCTATCTCACAAGTGAAAATGGCGACGCAAAAGACAGTTATTAAGCACCGAATGAAGCAATTAAGTAAATTAAACGAAATGAAGTGTTAATTCACAACAAATGAAGTAATGACAGGTGTGTCTGTGTTCAAAATTAAGGTGGAAGAAGTTTTTATTTTAAAAAAAACACCTACATACTGTTTTTCCATGTAGTAACAGTGCAAACAGACAACTATAGAGAAGTGTCTGGAACTGCAGGTGAACGCAATGCATTGTGGGACAACAAATCACAGCCGTCCTATAGGCCAGGTGGAGATGTTATTACTCTGAGTGGCTCTGACGTCAGCTGTCAGTCAACACACTGCCGTGTTTAGCCTTAATGAAACATTGTCCTCATGTCTTATCAGTGCTGAGTTTTGTTTTGTGTTTTGTTTGTTTGATTTTCACCTTTAAGCAGGAAGATGAATTTCATCTCTTATGCTCCATTCAACATTTCACATGAAACGACGTGCACCATCCAGCAGCCCCCCCACATGCTCCACATCAGATTGGGTTTAACCATTCACCAGCCGCTGATGCACTTTCACCATCTGAAGATGATGTGTTTTGACTGCAGTACAACAGTTTGTGTGTGTGTGTGTGTGTGGGGGGGGAGGTCATTAAACCATAGTCGTTGAGGTGGTTCCCAAACATTGTCTTTCATGGAAGTGAGTCTGTTTAAAACCCACTGTCATTAATACATGTCGGCTTGGCAGCTATCGCGGCCCACATCAGTCACAGAGACAACTTCTTCATAGACGCTGCCAACATCAAGTTTACTGTCACATGCATTAGTCAAACTGTTGATATAAAAAAGGTTCTTTGAGGACAACCTCATAAATACCTTAAACACCGCTTATTTCGTCCTCCTGCCAAACAGCCACAGGGCTCTAAATAAAACTGGATATGCCAAGTGAGCTGGCAGGGCGAACAATGCTCTCAGTGAGCTCCTCAGTGATCTGAGCCACGAGATGGGGGAGGGAGGGCAAATTAAAGGAGAAGACTGTGGACTGAAAGGGCTTTAGGTAATGATTTATGGCTCTGGGTTTCAGTAAATGTTTCTTCGTATATTAAATGCAGCAGCCCTCGTCTCCGTTGACTGGAAGCCAAGACACTCTTTTTTTTTGCTGATTGTGACTTTGCCTAAAAGGGGAAGTGGGAGCGGGGTGTGTGGCGAGCTTTTCACTGGAGCTCCCGCTTCATCACCTTCACTCTCCTGCTCCATGGCTCCATGGCAGGGAAAGTGTTCGATAGCACTTAAGAGTTACCTCGTCAATACTGTAATGAAGAACTTATTATAAAGGATTAACCAAGGGCAGTGTTTTATAGCAAACATAAAGCCACACTGTGAAAGCAACACTATCATATGAAACAAGCAAACACTGCCACCAGCTGCAGTGGTTTTATATGTGCTTTTCCATAAAACAACCAATATTAGGGAACATAAAGTACACTCATATTTCTTTACAAACTGTTTTTATAAAGATATCATCTCTAGCCAGCTGTCACGTGTTCGCTGCTGCTTTTGGCAGTTCATCACATGAGCCACCATCAACACCTGAGCCGCCGAGCTGTTTTTAAACAGCCCTCTAGTGGCTGGTTGACAAAGTGTCCAATGCTTTGCTTTCATCCGAGCCATCTTTGTCTGATTTGCGTTTGTTTGTACTCTTTTTACAGCTCATTCCATTGATTCACTGAACCATCACTGGATGCATGTCTGCTGAAGGGCGTGACGCATCATCTCCTACTATTCCACACTCGCTCGCGACCGTCTCGTGACGTCAGCGCATGCAAAGCCTGTTGGGCCCTTTCACCTGAAAATCATCAAGGCAGGAACGCGCGTTCAAACAAAACAAGCAGAGTTCCCCCTGGAACCCGTGGCCAGGTTTGTATCTGGCATCACATAAACTCTGAACAAGATGTGAGGTAAAGCAGACAGTGCAGCCTGCTGCATGCAATGAAACTCTTATATCCCGGGCAACTAAGCCAACAGCAACAACACATGAGAAAAGATGCTTAACATCACTCGTTACCAAAAGCTGTTGATTAGCGCTGCCCTCACTGACGGCCCAAGAAAGCCGAGCTCAGCAGTTTGGTGGCTGCTGCTGGGCTGCCACTAATGAGCCAGTCAGTCAGCCACTTCACCTTTTGTTTGTCTGCTGATGGAAGTCTTGTTTGACCCAGCTGCATCTCCATGGAAGTGGCACCTTGAGAGGCCCGCGCCCCCGCCTCACCTCAGTACCAAGTCTCCCACCAAGCTTCTCATCCCATCCCGGTGTGTGGCAGTAGCTGCTGCGAACCACCAGCCGCTGGCGCAGAGCCCAGATGGCATTCTTCTCCCCGCAAAACTTTTATCTGACCATAAAACACAGCCCAACAAGGGAGGACTCCCGGAAAGCACCATTAAGAGTTAAGTGAACAGGCAGCTATTTAAAATCCCTTTCTTCCCATCAGCCATTCTCCAACCTGATTCTAAAGAGGTGCTTGTTAATTGATATTCAGCTGAAGGGGGATTAACGACCGACATGAACAAAGATGTTAAATATGTGTTGAGAATGGCTGGGTGAAGAAAGCCCTCCGCTGCTCTCCATTCATGCTACGTGAACTTGGAACACTGTGCCGAGCCTTTTGCCTTAATCAGCCACTGCAGCTGCAGACGCTGGGCTTCCATCACAAAGGAGATGGGTTTTTTGCACAGTTTTTAAACACAAATTCTTCGACAAGCACAAAATGCTGACTCGACCGAACACTGATTCCATAGACTTTGTAGGGGATGAAAACTTTTAGCAGCAGCGATGCTCCAACCACATTCGCTTTCTTCTGCCATCCGTCATCTTCAGGTGCCTCATGTGACTCACGTCGCTGCTCAGTGAGGAGCACAGAGGAGCGGGTGCTGGTCCTGACATCAACTGACTGCTGCTGCAGAATATATACTGTACTATTCCAGGCTGTATGCAGAAACCTCGACCAGCTTTACTTCCACAGCAGCTGACCTCAACTGTAGCTGTGATTTTAACCAACCTGTTTCCTATTAGCACTGTTGCATGTTTGATACATGCCAGGTCTGTGACATCTGTTCTGCACTGATATGTGCTGACTCCAGGAAATAGACATATCCCTGGACTCCAAAGGCCTACATGACAAAAGCTCCCCCCAGCCTGTCTGCCTGTTATAGATCTGATACGAAACGAAGTGCCAGCCCCATGTTTTCCTTTTGTGGGTTACCAACTGCATGCACCCGCTGTGATCTCATGGTACCACTTGTACAGTACAGATGCTGTGCCTCTAATCAGATGCAGAGCTGTGTGGCTGTTTGTATCAGGGTTTCTGTCTGTGCGTCAGTTCTACCTCTTACTGTTCACTATAAGTTCAACGAAAACGCCTTTTGATTTCATAAATGATCAGCTACATGTAAACGTACATCAGCATCTGCATTCCATGTTTGTTTGTGTGCCCTGCGCACAACACCAAATACCTGACACACACCTCTTCCATTCAGCAGCTGAGATAGTGTACGTTTCCCCCCAATGCCGGTGTCCATACCTACCTGGGAAACATTTTTTTAAAATTAATTTAGATTTTAAATTTTGAAAACATTTAATAATAAACATAATAATAATAGATTTGTATTTATTCTATGTGCACGAGACAAATTAATAATCTCCACTTAATTAAGCATCAGCTTGAAAGCAATAACACAAAAAAATATATATAATTGTAAATAAATTCAGGCGTCAAGGGGTTAAAGGTCCTTGGCTGTGTAGACTGACTGTGACAACTTAATACTAGTCTGGTCAGTTTTGGGAATCCAGATACAGCCATCTGGATTTAAACTTAGCACTACTCTAAAATATGCCATATGCACTCTCTATATAAACTACAGTCCAGCCCCACTGCCCATGTGCCCATGGGGGGGGTTATTTATGACAAATGCAACTTCCAAATGTTATGGAGTGTCTCTTCCTGAAAGTAGAGCACAGAACTGAAGCCTTTTCTCCATGGAAAAGTCATCAGGCTTCTTATTCCTCAGCTGTGACTGACACTGAAACACAGATGGTTTATCCAATCACCTGCCAAGAAGTTTCTGGCAGGTGATTTAACTCTAAAAAAAAATGTAAAAAAAATCATAAACACAACTAAAGGAGCACATTCATTCACAGTTGGTTTTGACATTTGTGTGTATGTGTAACGTGATAAAATCTCAGTGGGAAACAATTCCAGGAGCCTGTGTGTTAGTCAGACGACAGGTTCCTGCTGGTTTCATGATGACGGATTTGACTGATACCACGTTCAATAGCATGTCACACACTCACACACTCACACACTCACACACACACACACACGCACCACAGACATTTCTTTTACATGTATAAGAGTATCCTAGTGTCATGGTTATGGTATGTTTATATTATATATATATCATTCATATATACTGCATATGAACAACCAGGTTTTGATGATCATTATCATTATTAGTCTGATATCTACTTTGTGCTGTATTTACTTTACTAATTCTCCTCACCTCTAATGCAAGGCGTGTTTCTCTTCTCCTCTAATGGCACTTTAATGATTGGATTCTAGATTTTGTTTTTTCGTCTCTCAGTAATCATACGTTCCCCACTTTTACACATGGGCTATGTGAGTGTAATTGTCCATATTTATAGATGGATTTGTGGGATCTCTCCCTGGGTTCCTGCTTGGTACGACAGAACAACTGCCTGTTGCCAACTCGGCGGAAAATGTCCTTTCAGCCAGACTTGGTTATATAAATGTAACGTGACCTCTAATGCGACATAAGACAGATGGCTCAGCATGGTATAGCAGAGCGGATCTTTCCCCAGAGCCGTTCGTCATGATTCACAAACAGCCCATTTCATTTCCTTCAGTGTGAAGGCAGCATTAATTGCATTATCCCTCTTTCCGCCGTTTTCCAGCGAGTCTTTATTTTCTTCCACTTGTTTTTTTTTTCACAACCATTTTTCATCTTATCCCCTTTCCTGACATCGCTCCAGAGCTTT
Organism: Trinectes maculatus; assembly: GCA_016785345.1. Lineage (NCBI taxonomy): Eukaryota > Metazoa > Chordata > Actinopteri > Pleuronectiformes > Achiridae > Trinectes > Trinectes maculatus. The sequence continues at coordinate 95,792 of JAFBJQ010002113.1, forward strand.
GAAGCTCACACAGTATCTGGTTTTGCTTTGTCCTTACCAGACAGAACATCACCACTTTCCATCACTGAGCAGCCCCGCTCTCGTCCTCTTCCCCTCATTTCATCCCTCGCTCACACTTTGCCTTTGTCCCCGTGGCATCGCAAAATGTCCCTCGCTACTTCTGAACCACTGTTTGCATCCGTCCACAGTGTATCACAACCTCTCTTTGTAACCTCACTGCATTCATCAGTGCAGCTCAGACTCAGCTGCACTGCCTGCTCAGCTCCCACCAGGAGGAGGAGAAACAGGCTCCTTATGCACATACATGAACATGCACTGTAAAAACAAACATACCAACGTCGACGTCTCCTGCTGTTGCTTCATGGTGGCTGGCAAACAACTAGGTGCATTATTATCAAATACTAAGACAAAATACATACGACAATGTTTGACAAATTAGACAGTCGACACCTAAACATATGTCCTGTGTGAGTCTGGAAACAGTGTTTACGTCGGACGCCTTCACAACATCACACTGTCACTCAAACCGCTTTGTTCCTGTTGTGCTGTAAAATGTGAAACAACAAAATACCCACTGAGCTCGACTATGCATATCGACCACACTGTACATCTGGTGTATGTCATTTACTCTGACAAACGTCTGATGACTATGTCCAAGAATTACTACGCTCATTGAATATATCATTGGAAGCTCTTGGCAGGGCTGTTTATATTGTTTCAGCTGCCCCCAGCTGCAGGTCATGAATTGGGTCTGTGGCGTTTATATTTGGACGCCGCTGGAAAACCAGTTCAAACCACTAATTAAGCCTGTCCGTCAGTATCATGGACTGTATACACTGCCCCGGCGTCTACTCTATAATCATCACAGGACTTGGCCTCACGCCCCACTTCAAGTCAATGGAAATAATGAGCAAAATGAGGGGCTAATGCTGCCAATAATTATAGTGGGTGCCCTATAAATATTTGCAACCCAACAAGGTTCGAGCTTGGATGAGTCGATCAAACGGCCAACTCCAAGGTGGTTGCACACACATGCACATTGTCATGGGTCACTACTGGGACATGACATCGCCTCACAATCATTTCCTGGAGACGCACACTGACTGTATCCGCTGACCCCAAAACCATTGCTTTTGTCGCCAGCTGGACAAGCTGTCCCCAAATATCAGTCTGACATTTGTCCCCAAATGTAGTCTAGGACAGAAATACCATCACTTTCTCTCTCCGTCTCTCTCACACACACACACATACACACACACACACACAGATAGTCGTGCAGTCGCTCATCTAGGTATTTTGAAACGAGGACATCATACCTATAATAAACGTCTGGGTCATGTGACTTCATAAGCAGAGATGAAGTGGATTATTGATCTCCAGCAGACAGCAGTGAGACAGTGTGTCACAGAGAGGCTAGATGCCCAGACAATGTCTCCATCTGTATGGAGAGGACTCACAGAGTCACGGCTGAGCGAGCTAACAAATGATGTCTGGCCTTTGATAAACCACCTCGTTTCCGAAAAAGCCCAACATTTGTGTTCAAAGACAACAGGAGCCATATTAACACGCCGGCTGGGATTAAAACCACAACAGTAAAGTTTGAACTGAAGCGCCCCCCTGCTGAGCAGACAAAACAGTGTCGACAAAAGATGGATAAAAAGAGGGGTAGGAATAAAGGTTTCAGACTTGGTTTTGTTTGTGGTGACAGCGTCAGTCGAGACACAGGAGGAAAGGTTGTTAGGTTGTTAAGTCAGACTGTCAGGAAGTCAGACTGTGGGAGCGTTTCATGTGGTGAACGCCAGTGACGATCAGAATATAGATCAGGACTCCTCTTTATGGATATAGTCAGTATTGGGGGAAAAAAGTCAAGCATACACAATTGAATTTGCAATAACAGGATGAATCTATGTGTCTGTTCCACAGCATTTAAAGTTTACATTACTGGCTTTTAGGTTGTTAAGGTTCGGTAATTGTAAATTATTAAGTACACTGACTTAAGTAATTTACTGAAGTGCAATTTTGATTTACTATTTCCTTCCCTATTTATACTCACCACTACAACGCAGAGGGAAACTCTGTATTATTTACTAATTTACTAGTTTTAGTTTAAATTGTTGTTTGGTTGTTTTGCAGAATAACACTGACAATTAAATAAAGAAAAATAGATGGCCTGATTTGCATAAGATATGTAAATCAGGCCATTATCAAACCAGTGCTTTTCTATATTTTTGCCTTCTGGATTCTTACAAAAACACCATGTTATGCTCCAGATGTCCAGGAGTTGTTAGCAGATCTCTCCTTTAAATTCTCATATGGTTTTATTTAAATAACCATTCACATGCCCGAGGAGGTAAAATTATCAAGTTATTTCAAAGCAAAAACACAAATGTTTTCCAAATGAAAACAGATTTGTGTATTAAAGCTTGTTTTCTTCGTTTATTTCCTTAGATTTATCTTGCAGAGCTTTGAAGTGGCCTGACCCCGAACCAAATGCACTGTACATGAAGTATTCTGCTTCACCTCTGTCAGGATCCACAGTATCTGTGTGAGGAAAAATAAAAAGCAACATTTAACTTTGGCGAGAAGTTGTCGACCATTCAGATTCTTACTTCCCATGGAGTCGTTTTCAACTCCTGTACTTTTACTTAAGTAAAGGATCTGAAAACGGAGTCCGCCTCTGCTCAGATGGGAACATATACGCATGAGCTCATATGCAGAAGAAAACATATCACACATGTCAACATCAGCCAAGGTTGACAGTCTAAGTGTTTCAAGAACTGAAAATGTGGCTCACGGGTCTAAAAACCAGGCCAAAGGAGGCAGATGCGAGATGCTGCCAGCTGACAGCCCAGACCTACACAGAGATGTGAAGGATCGCAAACGCAAATTGTCAACAGACGTTCACCCAGAGCCAATGACACACACAATAATAACACTGCAAACATCCGACAGCGTTTGTTAGGCTGCTTGTCATCCTGAAGTTATGTGAGTGCTCAAGTTTGGGTGATGTTTTTGTGATCCTCCTACAGACGCCTTCAGTCAATAAAGACAAGACACATGAACCTATGGAGCCGATCAAAGGTCAACAAAATATGGCTCATACACACATTTACCTAAACATCTCCACTCATGATCTAACAGTGTAGGTGATGTTAGATAGTTAGGATGTCAGGAAAGGACATCATGCAGGGTTCAAAAATACACTTTCCAGGTATCTCTGCATCTCACAGATGCAACTTGCATAGATTGAAAAATAATACATGATCATATAGTAGATAATACTTGTCATATAGTAGGAATGCTGCCATTTCAACGTGACATCATGCTGATGCCATAATGAAATGGCATCATAACTATAGTAACTCCAGAGCTATGGAGTATATATAGACACATAGTGCTTGCATCGTCGCTCTGAGGCTTTACATTTAATCACGTTGTTGCTCCAGGTCTTTGAAGTGTTGTGATGGACGTCTAAGTCATTTTCTTATAATTAACTCGCTGTCAGCAGCTTTTTTACATTCCAATGCAGGGCTGATGTCCAATTTTCCAAGATACTGGATTAGATCAAAGTACAATACAACATATTAAATACTTCCGTTAAAGCTTAGTGAAAAATTAAAATCTGCAATACTTGATGTATCCAGATTTCAGCTATGAAAGATGACTTTCATCTTAGTTTGCTGGTAGCAATGTTTTGAACAGGCGTCACGAAGCGTTTTCTGTCTTCATTACGTGTTGTTTGTAGTGAATCGTGGCGGCGGAAATTCATATTGCTCTAGGACATTAGTCAAAAATGTATTTAAGAAAAGCAATTTCAAAGCAACAACATTAGAGTCTGATTTAAATATTTATTTCTGGCCACATGCTGCAGGCTTTGGAGTTTGTATTTTTTATGTAAGGCTGATTCTAATCATCTGCATGATACCAGCTGAGTAATCACAGCAGGACAACGTGGAGGTGTGACACTGACACAAGTTAACGCAAGTGTGACTTGAAGTTTGTTCGTGAACCCCCACTTGCATTACAAACTGCAAGCTGCTTTGTCATCACCTTAACACCTGAATGAGAGACCTATCACTGCAAACAATGAAGCACAGCGTTGATAATTATGCCGGGGTCAGTGCGAATTGTCAGAACCGCAGGTGAAGAAAAACAAAGGAAAGGCAACACATTTTTAATTTGGCCTAAAAGGGCCATAAATAAAATTTTATTCTCTCGATTTATTAACAAGCCACAGGAAGTCCATGGCTGTCTACCACCGCACTTAAAACATCTCATTCTGGTGCCGTCCACAAAGACATGAGAGCCATTTGTGGTCCTCCGAGCCACTGACAGAGCTGAACACCCTCTTCCTCACTTCCTTTGAAAAATAAAACCAAACATGGTAATACTGTACCAAACGGGAGGCAGAGCAGCGGGGTGATCCTGTTCAAGCAGAGAACGGTGCTTTCGAAAGGGCTATGAGTGTGGTTGGAGAAGCTTGAATCAAACAGCAACAACAACAACAGTAATAAACTATGAAAAAAACCCTCAAACTAATTGTTTTTAACACAACTGAAGCAGGATGTGCTTGGACTTCACCCACTACAGTATGGCCACAGATTCTTCCCCCCTGTCAACCTCTATCATGTTTCTACCAACAGTCTGGACTCTCTTCCTCTTTTCTCCGTTGCGTTTTGCTCGAAATAAAAATGAAATGATATTTATCGTGATAAAACCTATAGCAGCAAAAGAGAAACAGAGGAATAACAGCTAGAAGCGAGTGACCCCTGGATTTATAAGGAAGGCATGGGTTAAGATAGGTCCATGGATTTCAGCCCAGAGTCGAGCCTGGGAGAAGGGAGAACTGTCCTCTGAGCTCATCTCCCCTCGGTGGCCACTCTGCCCAGGGCGGCCATGATGCGGCTGAATCGTTCACACAGCTCCAGAGTGGAGTAGGAGGGCAGCTTGGGAGGGTCATGGAAGCTTTTGATCTCCGTCGAGCAGTCCAGTAACTTGGGGAGGAAGTCGGTTAGTTTTTCCTGGAGGTTGGCTGCCAGCAGGGAGAGGACAGACAGAGAGACAGTACGTGATTAGGGTTAGGACACATGTTTTGGATGTGATAGCACAGATAGTTTAAAAGCATGTTCCACAACAGAGCGGTCCAGCTGATAATATTGTGCTTTTTCCTGAACATAGGCCAGTAACTCAGAACATGCTCTTTGTGTGTGGACTGATAGTGAAAGGTACAGATAAAAGCTAAAGCCTTTTTTCAGTCTTTGTTTTTTCTACCGAGAGATTCTCTTAAGAATTAATTCTGAACATTTTGTCATCGTGTTTTTTGATTACTCATCTAAAGTTTCTCTTCCTGACACTGTTATATACAGAGCCCACCTGGTGACATGGGTGCGAAAAAAAATATTTCGTGGCCACGAATTAATATGTCATGGCCACGAGGTCCGATTCCATGGCGACTACTTAATTTGTTAAAATTAATAAGTCGTGGCCACGAGATCCTACATGAGAATAATTCCCCACCTTGTCAGCAGACGGGCTCTTTCGTAATATACTAAGAAACAGCTCTTTAAAATTCAGCATACACTTTTTTCTTATAAAAAAATATCTTGGCAATAAAATGACTTTGATGGAACATTATGCCTTTGCTTAATTTAGTAATAACTCATTAATGAATATGGAAAATTGTCCCTGGTGCTATCTCCTACCCACCTTGCTGTTCATCTGCAGCTCAGAGGCTGCTCATCCAAAACACAAATGTCTGCTTGTCTTCTTGTTTGCAACTGTTCATTATATAATGACACTGAGATACAGTTAGCTTCTCCCCTGACACCCCACTCTGGCCAGAGTAGTGGACATGACGTACGAAACCCCTGCTCTCTGGTCTATTATTTGGGCTGTCGTTGGTTCACAGCTATGAGCTGGAACTACTCACCACTGATTTTCACTGATGGTTTCATTCACATGACTTATAACTTTAAAAAATGGCATGTGGAAATGTTAACAAGGTTAAAGATGTGGTTTTAATAGATAGGGGTCTTTAGAAAATTAGTAATTGGTAAAAAATGTACTTTTCCCTCAATTACCCAGAGCCCAAGATGACATCATCAAAATGTCTAGTTTGGTTCTGAAGAAGTGATGTGAAGCTCTGAAATCTTCTGTTTTAAAAGAAACAAATTATAGACAAAATATCTGAACTTCAAGTTTCCCAGGACAAGTGAAAATACAGCACAACCAAAATGAAGCATGACTGAACAATGGCCTGATTATCATGATCTTTGGCAGTGCAGAGGAATGTACTAGTAACCTAAGACCTCACTCTCCAGAAATATCTCACAGGCCAACTCCGCTCCTGCTCCCTCAGGGACTCACATTCCATCTCTTGACCTAGGTAAGAGCACCAGCGGTTCCTCATGTCCTCCACTGCCAGCAGGTCCCTCTCTGTGTCGTTAACCAGAAGCAGAGGGATGCAGGGGACCACCAACTCATTCATGATTCCTAAGCCTGTGGTCACCTCTGGTTCTTCTCCCAATTCAAACATGGCAGCTGCCTGCTCATTTAATTTCTGTAGAAGGAAGATACTGGTGAGTCTTTCATATATCAACGTTTAGATTTTGTACATTTTAAGATTATTTGTCCTGAGATCACAGTCAAGGTTTGTGGGTGATGGGAAAACGTAAACAAAAAGCATCACTCAGCGCTAACTTGAACATCTTTTTAGTCTCTTAGTATACATGTCGACAAAGTAGCAACATTAAAAGTTTGCCTATTTAGCTATTAGCATTTCGGAGAAATGTGATTTTCAACAAAAACTGCAGCAGATCTGTCTCCGAGTGTTTTATAGCACCTTAATTGGTTCCATGAACTATGCGTCACAGCCGTTGCTGCTGCGCCAACTGCTGACCATGTTGATGACCTGTCCAAAAATCAGCGGGCTAAACAACAATAACTAACTTCCTGTTGCGTTTGGAACGCCGGCATACACCTGTCCCTTTCCCCTCAACCAGTATGTTTGCCTCAGGTCTCCAGCATAACCCTCTGGGGAGGCACGTCTCACAGTTTGTTAAGCCAAGGTCATGTTGCCCTCACGGCTTTTAGAGAGAAAAATACTGTGATGGAGGAAATGAGGATAAACAATTCTTCATGTTTCCTAAATAGCTTTGTCCGGAGAACACTTTGCTGTCTTGGGTTTATTTGTGTTATCCTATGTAATTGTTTTTAATCCAAACAATATTCTTTATCCTTATTTTTTACTCATTTATTTCACTTTTCTTGTTTTGTTCTTTCTAGTCAAGTTTTCCATTTCTTCTAATAAATAAACACTCAGCAGCTTAAGTAGTAACAGTAATCCTACAGCCACTGGAGCTTAAGTGGGTCCTGACATTGCATGCATGTGCATACAAGCTTTTCTTCCACTTCTTGGCTAGAAACTACCTTGCTGTCATAGACAAACTCGCTGACCTCCCCTCTCTGAGGAAACAACCCGTTTTTTTCCAAGCCAGTTTGGAATCTGGGCCCTGCGACGCTGGATTTGTAAACCATCCAAGTACATTAACTGTGTCAATGTTAGCAGTGTTTTCAATTAAAACAAAAGCTGAAGGTAAACAGCTGAACGGACGGAGCCAGAAGTTCTGGCCAGAGATCTGAGATGACCGATCAAGCTGCACGGAGCTGAGGTTTGAGGTTAGCTCAGGACACGTTTGTGTCTCATGGTAATGTGTTTACACTCACAGGCCCTCCTGCTTCCTATTCCCACTCCAGTGATTACATTATGAGCACAATGCTGGTGTAAGGTTACCGAGTGCAGCTGCGAGGGGGCTGCTGAAGATCAGTACGAGGCTGATCAGACCAAAATACCGTCAGCCCTAACCAATAATACCAGAGCACAGCCTGGAGCTTGGTGGGAGTGAAATGAAAAGGGGCTCACATCGCAACGCTAAAAGGATTTTCATCTGTCAGTATCAGATGAAAAATCGGCAGTAGAATCTATTGTGGGCAGCAAGCAAGCCGAAGCAATATCTCAGCGAAAGCAATTTGATTAAAGTAACACAGGCCAGTATTGAGGGGGAAATGTCTGGCCGTGTTAGTTTTGCTGAGTCACTTTAACAGAGGAGGCCTGACACAGAGGGAAAGAGAGTGACAAAGAAAAGACGAGGATCACTGGGACACTCTGCAGGACACAATGGTTTCCGTTCCAGACCCTCTCTGAGGTCACTTTGTCCAAGCACAGAAAATGAAAGAAATATGAAAAATGGGAATCAATATACCCACTGGTTTCAACAGAGGTTTGACGAGATGTTTCAAATAAACACAAATAAACACTGCATTGTGCATGTAAGAACTCACCAGCAAACACTCACGACGGTAATGACCAAGAAGCTCCTCGTCATGACCTCTATACAGCCCTTTGGACAAAAGCTCCTTGTTGTACTGATACGAGTAAATCAGATACATCAGAGCCTCCACATAACTGCAGAAGAAACAATGCACAGATGTTGTGTTCAGATGGATGAATATCAGAGTTCTTCTGAGGACTTATAGAGTGACCCATTAAACTGAGGAAATAAACTTGATGAACCCACTGCACAACTGCAGAACTTAGACGCGCAGGTGGCTAACTGCTGCCCCCTGCAGGTGACTATTTAGTGCTTACTTTTTGCTACAGATGTACTATGAACTGAAAAGGAAAAAAAAAACGCAAGGTGCAAGGAGTTCAGGCCGAAAGATGATTCCTGGAGACTGAGTTAGATTACCGTAGTTTTATCAGTGTGTGAATTTATAAGTAGCATTTAAACTGTGTCACCATACTTTGTCTTCTGAAAGAGCTCCAAGCCGGTCAGCATGAAGACGGTCGTCTCACGAAAATTCCTGTAGTCCTGATGCCATGTCTGCTTAAGACAAACAGAACATACTGAAAACAAGCTTTCTAAAAGTCAGAAGCTTTAAAAGCAACGATTAGTACTACCCTCAGGGCAGTCTACCAATTTTAGATGAATGAAGAACAGAGCAGACCAATGCTGACCTCATATTCATCCATGTTGACCTCCTCAGGCTTAATTAGGTCCAGTTTGGCACGTGCCACATTCATAATGCTCTTACATCTGTGGAGGGGAGATGGACAGAGAAGAGACAAGATGGTGAGTCACTGTGAGGTACTACTCCAGGAGATGAAACGGTCCACCCTGCCTCTAGGCCTTAACACAGCCTAATGAATCACTCTTTAGAGCTGAGAGGAGAAGTGAAACACTCCTCCGGAGGCTCCTATTGAGGCCACATGCACACATAAATCTAATTATCCAGCTCAAAATAGAGAAGAAGGGAGAAATCAATTTTTCACTCATGAATATAGATCAAGGCCAACAAGCATAGTTGAAAACTTTTAAGAGATAGTAAGGAGCACTACATACCCTAATGACCTGAGCGGCACGGTGGTGTTGGGGGAGAAGCTCGCTATTTACCAGCAGTGATAAAAAGAATTATGTTGGACATGTGTCCCTTCAGGTTTGTGTTTGAACAAAAGACAGAGGGGAGACTCATTAGAAAGGATTCGTGGCTTGAGAGCAAAGTCCAGACAAGACATTCAGTGTGCGGAGGGGCTGATGGTGCTGCTGTCAGTGATGTACTATCAGTAAAGGTCTCTGCTACCCTCTGCTGGTCATTTTAAAAGTGACTTGATTCTTATGGGTAACACAACAAAAAGAAAAGAAGAGCTTATATGGCAGTGTGATGTTTAACTCACCTCTCATCAAACGCCAGATTCCTGTCAGCAAACTGTGTGAGCAGAGTCCTCTCCAGGATCTTCTTTGGGGCTTGGTTTTGGATGAAGTAGACAATGATGTGCTGTAGTCGGTAGTCGTTCTCAGGGGACATGTCCTCTTGAGCAAATCTCAGGAGACGAGCATACTCCAGCTTTATGGCCTGAGCGGAGACACAAAGGAAAAACAAATCATGGTTAAACCTTGTCACAGGCTGACATGGCATGGACATGGATACTTTTAGTGTAGATCTCAAAGGTAGCCGGCAGTGAATTTCATTTCGACGCGATTACTGTCATGATGTTACTTAACTTTTCAACAGAACTTTCAGATACTTTATCATGGTACAATTTTCCACTTTAACAGCTGCCAAACATCAGTGCTGCAGGAGAACAGAACTGCTGAACACAACCTGGTCCAACACACTATGGTGCCATAAAGGTAAATACACAGCTGAAATAAAAACTGTCTAAAGGAGTCTACAAATACTGGACAATACTGGTACATGAATATGAAACATCAGGTCAAATATCTGTGGACTTTGGGGATGTACATTTATATTTTTTATGCTAACTGATGTTCAATGACTGATCATTAAGGGTTGAAGTCACAATCAGGGCAACAGCAGTTTCCTGGTCAACCCCCAAAACATTCATAAAGTTTTAAGTTTCAGTTTATTTGGATCCCCATTAGCCACTGTACTGTAACAGAGGCAACTCTTCTATGAAGTTTTAACTGCTGTCAGCAGGCAGACACACATCAGTTTAACTTTATGCCTTAACTTTCCTGCTGCGGACATGTGGTCACTGGGTGTGTCTACTGAACATAGACCAAACTAGAACATAGTTTACTCTATGTTCAATAGGCAATTACAGTAGAAATCAACCAGAAAAAAAAAGGTGCCAGGTGCACCTCACTCCTCAGCACACTGACTTTCTACTGGTTTTTATACAGAAATCACTTTTGGACAGTGACTTTGTAACAGTTCCTAAATAATACTTATGTGAGATTACCGAAATATGAGAAAGTACACAAGAGAACACAAAACTAAGTAAATGACATAAAAGGGAGGGTGAAGGGGTGGATATGGAATAAGGACAGTAAAGGATAGAGATAGTGTGTACCTTAAAAAAGGCTGCCTCAGGCCCATTCTTTTCATATACGCTGCTGGATTTGCCAATGGCCATTATTATACCCTGCATGCTCGGGGTCATCATCGCCTGCCCAGGAAGCAGGAACCATGTTAAACAATACAGTAGGTCCTTGGGATGCACCAAGCAAGACCAACTTCACAGTTACGTGCTCAGAGGCACTAGAATAAAGCATACCACAGTCAGGGAATACCAGGCATCACTTAGCATTTCATGCACTGGTTAGAGTGACATCTGTGAGAGACAATGGCATTATGCACAGTCTTCACAAAGAACATGTGAGAAACCTAAGACAGCTACATGACAGCTGTGCGTGACTGATCGTTTTACGTGCAGCAATGTTAGGGAAAAGGCTCGAATACAAACTAACAAAAGCAATTGTCCACCCAGAACATACTCCAGATCCTGGTCAGACATGTTATTAACATCTGTCTCAGGTGATAACTGCAATCGGAGTGACCACATCTCAAACGTATCCTAAATGTGTTTTGGGTGCATTCGTGTTCACAGAAACAGATGTTAATTCCAGGCCTGAACAGGTCCAAACCCATTTACCAACTACTACTCATAGAAAGCCCATCTCAAAAGATAATAAACTACAAGTCCATATCTGCATGAAAAATGTGCATACTGTAGCAAAGACCTTCTGTGCCTGCATTATATCTTGTGCACAGGTATGGATTTGATATCAAATGGAGATTACACAGCAAGTTATTTATATTACATCATAATACTGTGGTGTGTGGCTTGTTTTCTTCTTCGTGTGAAGAAGCTGTTCCTAGGATTTTCTTTTGCAAAAGGTCAACTTGCCTTTGTGCCAAGATGCAGACAGCCTCAAGGAGAGACTTTTACACATGAGTAATATACAGAATGGCCAAGAGAGAGGACAGACTTACTGCATATCAGTTTGAGCCTCAAGCCAATCCAGTAAACAGCCTGCATTACAGTCAACATTTCTCAAATATTACAAATCCTATGTAGAGCACTGCGAGTAGGCAATGATGCTCCATGTATCAAACAGGCACAAACTAAGTCTCAGGACAAAAAAGGAGATTTATCGGAACAACAGCTACCTCATCATCATACCCCCCCTCTTCTGTCTCAATGACAAAGGTTCCCACATGAGGAATGGCCACCTCTATGGTGCGCTGACCAGGGGAATCAGGAGGAGAGGGAGTGAGGTTGCTCACCTGGACCTCAGGCTGGGGGGAAGTGGGAGGGGGAACAGACTGTAGAGAGAATGGGACAGATGAAACAGGAGGGATCTACAACGGATCGGACGGCAAGATACATTAGATGGTATTAAAAACTGAAATATTAGCAAAATAGTACTTATAGTCAACTCATTAACTAGCTTAACTCAACTAGATTTGACTAGTTGACTAATTCTTCTGACACTGCATTTTTAAAAACTGGGCTTGACGGATTAAAAAATGTAATCCTTATTCAAACATACTGGAAACATTTCTGACTGTGATTCTGGAAACTTGAATAAGCATGAAATAAGGATTAGAGGATTTACGTCTACGTTTATTAAAGCTCATCATAAAGTAATATACAAATTCCAATGTGTGTAACATAAGATTTTAATAATTCCTCCTGTCTTTACGAGCTGTAAAAAGTTGCCGTCCTCGCACAATTCCAGTGTTATAATGTGGGACCAAATCCATAGCTCAAACTACTCCTTTAAACCTACATTTAATTTTTTTTAAGTAACTAATCCAACCAACAATGCAGCTCTGGTATATCATCAGCTTTCTGGCTGGTGACTTTGGAACTATCATTTATTTGCTGTATTTTTTTCAGCTGGTAAATCGAAGTACAACATTCTCCTCCATTTGAATTTTGTGTTGCCCATGTCTATGCCTACTCCTGAGAAATGTTAAGCTTTAAGGTCTTTGTCGACACTTTGATAAATTCACAACAGCAAGTCACGGAAACAGTCTGTCAGCTGTTTCGTCCTGGGCAGGTATCAAACCTTTTCGGCTGACACTGCTGTGAGGCTGTGACAGCAGTTACAGGGAACAAAACAGTAAATCTTGTGGTTAGAAAGCCAAAGCATTAAGATCTGTAGCACTGAGAACTGCAGAGAGATCAGTACCTCTTCATTCCTAAATTACATCTTTCACATTCAAACTGTCATATAAATATTTCAGTAATAGCAGCTTTAAAGCTCTCTTGTATCAGCACACAAAAAACATATATACTAATACAGACTAAACCACAGGTGGATACACTTATTCACTTTATAATATAAACAAGCTGATGTTTAAAAGGACTGATGGGCATGATGGGTGACAATGACTTGTTGTGAGAGTGGCACATTATGTGTTTTTGTATATTTTACATACAGCGTTTAGCAATGCTTCAGGGCTTCTCTCCTCTTGCTCTGCAGCAGCCCTAGAGATGGCTCTCTCTGTGTCCTCTTGTAGGTGCTTGGAATCATTCGTGGGTGACGGCTGCTCCATGTACTCAGGATCCTGCAGTGGTGCTGTAAGAGGGTAACAACATCATCATCAGAGAAATGCAGCAAAGCTTGGTTCTCTGCATTTCAACCTTTTACTACTGCCTTCTACTTCCTTACATATTCATATTAAATAAAGCAGCATTGCTTTATTTAATATGACAAAGGATGTTCTTGGCATCTCCCCTGCTTTTTCAGTCATATGAAATTAATATTAAAACAAACATCAAACATACTTTTCTTGCCATAATGTCACGTCTCATCTCCCCCATAAACCCAAACACTGTTTTAAACCCATTATTGATTCTAAATTAAGTATTCAATGCTGTCTCGAGGGTCATGACTCTGACCTGTGTTGTCTGGAGGACTGGATTCAATACTCATTGGCTGAGGGGAGGAGGAAGTAGTCGAGGTGCTGGATGCTGCTGAAGCAGCAGTTGCTGCTGTGGCGAGTGCCAGCTTCTCCTGCTGAGCTTTGCGGGCCTGCAGGGTGTCCCACTCCTCTAGCTCCTTGTCAAACAGCTCATTGTCCTCCTTCACATACTGCTTCAGGTCTGGAGGCAGTTTGTCCATGCCACTGAGTATCTGCCCTGTTTCCTTATCAAACTCCTCTGCCAAGACAGCAGAGAGAAACAATCAATAAACTGGCTGTGCAGCAGAACATGAAATCAAACAAACTGCTATCACCCCTCTCTCTATAAACTCAGCAGTTTCCTTTAATTGACTATAGTAGTACATTCAAATGTAGGTAATCTATTTACACTTTTGATGTGAAAATAAGTGATTACTAGGGAGGAAGATGGCAGAATACATTACTCAAGCTCAAAGCTATATTACTGAATTAAACCATGTATATAGGTTTAATTCAGTAATTCATATTCATATTTAAAATGGTGGCTCAGTTTAGGTATCAGCAGTTTAAGTTTGCCCTTCAGCATGGGAATTCAAAAAGTAGACACACTGACTTCACTGTATCATTTGTACATATTCAATATTCGAGCAGCATTCACACCCTGAGTAACACATACATGCTAAGTCCATGTGTACCTTCTGTAAGAAAGGGCTTCTTGTCATTGATATACATGAGACAGTAGGCACTAGCGTTGCGGTAGCCTCCAAATGAGTCCCTGACAAGCTCCTCCCAGGAAGACTTTGTGACAGAGATATCATTGTACTTCATCCAACAACGCTGATGTGGGTCATAGATATATGCCCAGTAGTGGCCTGCGTTGGCCTGGCCTTCGTGGACCAGCACTGCATGGAGTCGGTATGGCACCTGGAAAAATGAAAATTTGATTTAGAATGCTGATTTAGTTTTTTTTTTAAACTGCAAACAAGACTGGCTACAGAAAAAGTGCTGCTCACCTGCATCATAGATTTGTCAGAGTACATAAGCTCTATGGTTCTGTGGATTCTGGATATGCTGCCCTGCAGATCTGAGGGGGAAGAGCATCATATACAATCTATTTGTATGTGCCAATCTAATGTTTACTTTTGCGATATTATTCAGAAAGAGATGGAAGAAGTAAATTATGCTGAAGAAACCATGGCTGGAATTAGGAGGCAGTCACACATACCACGGGTGTCATTTTCCACTTCATTCCTCCAACGATGCAGGCAGCCTTCGAGCACCCTTAGCTCCTCTTCTGTGATGTGCCGTGGGGCAGGGTGCATAGGGAGGTCAGGGGGAAGCCGGGATTGGGTAAAGGGTTTATGGATGGGTACTCTCTGTTGCTGGGCTGCAGTGGCAGCTGTGGTGGGACCTGAAGCAGGGCCTGAGCTCTCTAGGGGGGGAAGAGAGTCCTGCTCGGCTGTGCTGCGGGTTGAAATACATGGGTTTGTACATTAAAGAAAAATGTATATTGCATTATGTTCAACCAGGTTCTGTTAAACTGAATTATTTACAATGCATTTGTGCAGTTGGAAGGAGTTTCTGAATCTGACTTGCAGTCACCCCTTTAATAAAATCCTGTCTACGGTAACACTGGTTCAAGTGAGAATGGGTAAGGGTCAGGACAGGAATACAAAGATATTTTTTGTCAGGGTCTGATCAAGATATTTTTTGTAGAATGTAGAAAAGAAAAGGCAGTGAAATTTAACTTGAGGCCCTCTGTTTACAAACTTGCCTTGGTGGGGTTAGCGGTTGTCCTGTTGTGCCACCGGGGGGTGCTGACGAGTCAATGTCCTCCACAGGAGAAGTACATACTGGCTTACTGGAGGCAAACTCCATGGCATACTGGAGGACATCTGCCAGAGGAAACCTCTTGGGGCCTGAGCCATAACTCAGATACCTGAGAAAGAACAGAGGAAAAGTGTGAAAGACATAAAGAAATAGATCAGTCAGACAGAGAAATGACTATGGTGCTGTTGTTGACTGTGGCCAAATACAGAGACAGTGAAGCAGTACCTCTCCAGTCGCTGTTGGAGCAGCATCAGGTGCTCTTTAAGTCTCCTGATCTCCTCTCTCTTAATCCTGGTTATTTCTCTGTTCCTGTCCATGTACCTAACATAAAGATCACAGCAGAAGCTTCAGTCTTTAGGACGTGGAATTTTTCTGTGATTTACAGAGGTGGCAAATAAGAAATCATTCCTATCACCTGTCCATGTACAGCATGGAGGGGAACTCAAGCTTGTTGTGGATCTTCTCAGGTCGGCCCAGGGCTTGGTTGAACTCAAATCTTGACAGTTCGAATGTCAATACAGGAGGAAGTTCAGTGAACCAGTGCTAAAAGAAAGTGATGATTATGAGATTAACTCATAATGACAAAATGTTAGCACGACAAATATACAATTTTCCAAATGTATTTTGCCTTCAGATTTTGATATCTTAAAGATGTAATAGAGAAAAACAAAGAGATTTTGGCTGCTAATGTATGAGGCAGGGGTATCTAGTAGGCGCTAGCACTGCTTGTGGGCTGATAACATCAGTCGATAAAACTTTTTTTTTAACTTTTCAACCTTGAACAGCATCCCTCCTCCTTGTGCTGCTTGGATATCGGTGGGTAGTTATGAAACAAACAATACTTCCAAAAATGAAGAATCCGTCTCAAACTGGCTTGACATTGAAGAAACCGGAGATTTTGTTTCTCAAATTTCAATCACACTGAAGCAAAGTAGACTGATCATTTTGCAGTCCTGAGGGAAACCATGTATGTCTCTTTGACATTAAAGGAGCATCACATCTCTGTGTCTAATGCTCTCTCCCTCATGCTAATGCCTGGTGCATTTCCAGAGGGGGGGTGTCATACACATCTGTGTACTTGCCTGTTAATTAGCTGTTCCCAGCTGCTGTAGGACAGAGTGGGCAAGGCTATAGCAAACCAGAGGTCAAACCCAGAATAGCAGAAATGTCAAATAAATTCAAGAAGTTCAAATCTATGTAGTGGATCCATCACATTGACCCCTACCACTTAAGATGATTGACTTTTCTTAGTCCTAAGCATTGACAGGTAGCAATTAACGATTGGTAAGGTCAAAATGATTTGCATATAGAATTAGTTTACTGCCATACATCTATATATACACAATATGTAAGACAAGAGTAGCTTGATGTTTGGCTTTTTATACTTTCACGTCCATTTGAAAAACAATTAAAAATGCCTGGAAACGCATGTCATTCTGCTTTCACACTGACCTCTTGTCCAGATCTTGCAGAGTTTTCTGCTGAATGCAGGGACTCGATCTCGCCTTCGATCATTGCCGCCTCTAGACACTCGTGGAGATCCTTAAAGCCATTCACCTGCAGAGGGTACTGCCCAAACATCTCTGTGTTTTCAAATTTTTTACCTGTTGAATTACACATGGAAAGGGATGAAGAGATGAGCACAGATACCCCCAAGACATGTCCACCAAAAGGGCAGCTGTGTGCCCCACGTTGCAGCTATTCAAATCTGTATCATAATGTGAGAGAGCTGGAAATGCAATGAACTTGAAGAACAAAAAAGGCAATATAAGTACAATGGTAATTAGCATCCAAGGTGATTTTCACTTGTTTAGCACTCAACCACAGCTACTGAAATGGCAACACTGTGTTTTCTAATAAGATCCCCTCCAACGCCTCACCCCCAAAAAAGAAGAGAAGAGGAATTGCTAGCAGACATGCAGATGAGGCATTAAGGTCATTTTATGAGCAACAAAGTCCACTGGCTTTGCTTTTGGTGGCTCTGGGCCAGTGTTGTCATGCATAATAAGTACAATGTCAATCAGCCGTCAAGGTCCCCCACGATCAATGCAACCACTCTCCTCTTTTACATGGACCACATCTCATTAAGACAAGGTCACCTTTCATTACTAGGGGCAAGAACTTACTTTCTGGCTGCTTTAATCAGACAATCCTAATGGTCAATCTCACCACCATGATTGTATAGGTAGCCCCCGCTTTTTGTTCTCATTATGTGTTTTAATTCAACACGTCTTCTCACCTTCCAGGACACCGACAGCAAGGAAGCGACCATAGAAAAGCTCCACCATGGGATTCTTTGGTTTCTCACCCTCTCTGAAAAACAAATAAGATAGTGACGTGAGCCATCTGTTTTAGTCCAACGTATAAAAAATGTACATTTGATATCTGTTAGATAATTTGCTGCTAACATCAGCAAACACTTGTTTATGTCCTGCTTCATTTCCAAAGTGACCAAAAGATGTGGTTACCTGTCCTCCTCAGCCTTCATCTGGAAGGCATCCTCCAGCCAGTCCAGCAGCTTGTGGGTGAACTCACTAACATCCTGCTGTTGAGCAAAGCACATAGAAAGACATACATACAATAAGTCCAATTAAAGTACTGCCCATTGTATATGCAGGTCACAGAGTCAAATGGCAGAACTTAACTGCACCTGCAAGCAAGAAAGTCCAATCAGTCAAATCAATGCAATATCTGTCAACTGCTGGTATTCACTGAGCTTTACATACTAGATGACTAGTCAAAGGTGAGGGGTTGACAACTGCTGAACTTCAAAGGGACCTGAATGGCCTAAGGCCACTCTCACAGAGACATTAATGCCATCCCTTAATTTAGGTCAATGCCTTTCTAACCTAACTAATACTCAGAGGAATGACATGACTGATGAGTACACAGGCCGGGGGGTTGGCTCCAGTTAACCTCTGTAGAGACATTGGCTT
Organism: Trinectes maculatus; assembly: GCA_016785345.1. NCBI lineage: Eukaryota > Metazoa > Chordata > Actinopteri > Pleuronectiformes > Achiridae > Trinectes > Trinectes maculatus. Next base: position 114,274 of record JAFBJQ010002113.1, read on the forward strand.
CATGCAAATGCTTATGTAAGTGGAATGGAAGGGTTTGCACATCTGACATGTGTGTATGTACAGGAATTGTTCACACGCCTTAAAGAAGCCATGTTTAAGCAGTTATACTCCAAACAAATAGGAGGCAGCATTTTACCAGAACATTGGGTTGTAATCAGTATAGAGCCCCCACAGGTCAGCAAAGGCAAACATACAACTTTTCTAAACAACTGCAGAATCTCAACAAATAATTAAAAATGACAAAACCAAAAGAAAAAAACATCACCAAACTAGTTAACCCATAAATTAAACAAGACAGAATATGAGTTGGGCAGAGAAAGGCTTACCTGCTGTGACTCGCTGGACTTGAAGGCATCTTTGAGGATTTCCACTGCTCGTGACGGATCCACATATTTCCTCTTAGACCCCACCATGAGGGAGAAAAGGTGTCTCAGTTCCTGCATGAAAGGCAGGTTCCTGTGCTCCTGGTCAAAGTAACACAATCAGCAATTTAGTGAATCAAACATCAGTCAAATCTGTCTTCCTCATCACAGAAGAAGACTTTCATTGAAGGTCTTAAATTAATGTGGTTAAGCTTTACAAATGCGTTGATAGACATTTAAAAATGCTTATCATTTATATAACATTATCATTAGTCTGAAAATTACTGAAGGTAATGATCCAATAGTACACAAAGGTGTACTAATGCTAAAGATCTGCTAGAAGTGTCTGACTGTCAAGTCGGCATCTGGGGGACGCTATATACAGTGATTCACAATCTGACTGCTCCAGATACAAGTACTGATACCCATTGCAGATTGGACTCCAGTGTTTAATTAATAGGCCCAATGTGTGGAAGAGACTCAAGCTTGACTTTATCATTGCTTCCACACTTTGTAAAACAAAATGTAAAACATTAAGATAATTGTGGTTAATTGGCACAATCCTTCTGGAGAAACTTGGTCAACAAAACTGTTGTTATCTGAGAGAATCTCAGCTTCAAAACAATGGCTTTCCAGATATTGCAACTAGCTGTAGAACTTGTTGGCATGACTGACTGACTGTGTAGAGTTCCCTCAATATATTTCTTCTTTCAGTACAATGTATAGCTTTATTGTTTAATTTTCTTTCCATATAATCACAGTGACATTACGGCAGTCAGGTATGAAGCTAACAAGACTTAGCATTGCCTAATAACACCGCAGTCCATTACGACTCAAGGAAAAGGTCAGTAATTTGGACTGAGAGAACTGAGTTGAACAGATGACTGCCCCAGACACTTCCACAGCTCAGTTTTAGAACAGATTATTAAGAGGCTGCTAATTGTTGAGCAAGCACACCACGTAGAGAAAAAAAAATAGACAAACATAAACACGCTGAATGCCAACAATGTAGTCATGCCTCTGAAAAGACAAATCTCAAATATGAAAAACTCCACGTTCAATCAAAACATGCTCATCTGCATTATCATTTCTCTCCTGTTGGGGAAATATCAAAGATTTATCAAGCATTTCACATCAGTTGGCACATCTTGATGCCTACAGACAGAGAGATAAGTCAACTATCAGGGACAAAACACTGAGCTCCTGTGACTTTATGGCCAGATCACACAGCCGCTGACTGGTAGCTCACAGCCAGATGAGGGTCAAACCCTCAGATTTAAAGTGCTGCTAGCTGTTACAGACAACAAAGGCAGCTATGATATAAAGGTCACCCACAATGTGGCTGAGCTACTAAGTATTAAAAGACATGACACTGCTTTTGTTTCAGCTTGTTCCTTTTCCTCTGTGGGGTTACACATGGGTCTCACCTTCTGATTGCGAGGCAGATCATGGACCCTGGCCGGTGGAGAGTAGTTGAGCACCAGCCTCTGGAACTCCAGCAGGTTGAACAAAGACTTGAAGAGGAACATGCATAAAGACATGTTAGTAACACCCAAAGGCCTATATGCAGTGCACTGTCCTTTCACATGAAACAATGAAGCTGCAATAACTTGCCATAAGATTTTAAATTTTTCTTAATTATTCACAATAGGTGCTACACTTTGTGCATACCATGTGTAGGAGATAGAAGCTATGTTGTCTTCAATAAAATTCATGTTTTTATCAAACACTTGTGTGTAGATTTCCCTTCTGGCGGTCACAACCTGCTCACATGCTTCTGCCAGCTTTAGCTCATAAAAGAGAAATTAAAGCTGGATTATAAATCATCTTCTTATGACTTGGACTAATATAAAAAGAGCATTTAATGTTTCATGAAAGTACTAAAAATAACCTGGGGCGATGTGTGAAAGTAATGAGCAAACACTCATGCATTACAGAATGTTACAAGCAAAGACTTCATTGCAAACTGCTATTGTGGTGTGATTTTGTTATAATAACACTACACAAGATGTCATCAGTCACTTTGTTCAATACTTTAGCATTCAGGTCCACTGGGTTTTTTCTGTTTAGTGTGAAGGTAATCTATTTGTATTAGGAAAACAGAAAGTTGTTTACTCTTTTTCTTGTAGGTTCACTGGCGTCAGACTCCATGTGCCTTCTTCTCAAGGTTAGGGGTTACATTACACAAGTCAGGCACCATGTGTTGGTGTATCTTGTGTTCATCTGTCATATTTCAGCTCAGGTCACATTCTACCACTGACTCCACTAGTGAACAGGAAACTAAGGCCACCTTCAGACCTGGTGTTAAAAACCTGTCCTGAAAGAGCTGATCAAAAGCAGACAGCTCTGAGTATTTATATTCACACCTGACATTAAAATGTGTCTCCCGTGATCACTTGTGATCTGAGGACACCTTCAGAACAAATTTGGGTGTGTACACACCTGTACTTAGGGCTGTCCTCTTGTGATCAGATCTCTCAGGACAGATTTTAATACCAAGTCTGAAGCAGGTCCAAGTGTTTTGGCACCATTCTCTGTACTTGCCAGCACAAAACATTTAGATGGCTTATTTAACCCAGTGCTACTCAGCATGACTGCAGTAGATTAAACCACTGATTATTTCATCTAGGAACTAGGAATACAAGAAACACAATTGTCATAACAGTTGACAATTGTGTTGAGAGCAAATCTATTACTTTGCTCTCATACATACCTCTGAGCGTATCAGAGGTATGTATGAGAGCAAAGTAATAGAGGAAATGTTTAAAGATCCAAACTGAGTAACAAGCGCTTTAGAAAACGATTCAGTCTGAATTACAAATGGGGTCTTTAAATGGACCAGCAGTATCTGTGTGTGTTTTGTTCCCACCTGTATGACAGCACTGAACCAGCAGGTATTGCCAACATTTTTCAGCCCCACAGGGCAGTTATCTATCCTCTTCCTGTCATGTGGGTTGGGTGAGTCACTCCATACTTCTGTGTGGGTACGCTTCAGACTTGCCTTGTTCTCTGCTATGCTGGCCTCCAAAACTCTAGAGAGCCAGAACAAGAAAGCGAGAGAGAGAGAAATTACCTGAATTATGTAGAATTTAACTCCTGTGTGTTTTTAATTTTTTGTCACTGTAGGAGGTGCAGACTGGTTTTCCTGAGAACTGTAACCCCTGCTGGTTTCATTTTATTACAGTTTATTAACACTAATTCATAATGTTATTTTTTTAACATTCGTCATGTGTTTTAAAGCAACGTGACACAGGCTTCTTCTAAGAGTGAGATTAACTGTTGAACACAGTTTACGTTTTACATCATATAGAGAATTCAGCATTATACAACCCGAATGAACGTAAGAGATATTTTAGACAAAGATGAAGACAGCGTAGGCGATGAGTGTGAATATTCCTCCTTCCTTTCCACTGCCTTTGCAAAAATTTGATTTGATGTTGAGTCCAGGATTTCATGATGATGATGATGCAGTTAATCCAACCTGCTGATCGCCTGCTCCTCATCAGTGATGCCTGTCTCCCGAAATGCCCGGCTTGACTCCTCCAGGCTCAGGGCGATAGCCCTCTGCAGGTCATCTTTATCATCCCCAGTCAGGTCAATGACATCTGCATCAAGAAAGCAAAAGCACATAGATACAGACAAAAACGTTGAGCACAGTATTAAAGATTTGCTTCATGTCTGTTTTCTTTTAAGGCTTCCTGCTATTACATTTATACAGAACACCTTTTTTCAATGTGCGTTCAGATCTATACATCTATATACATTTCGTGTAGACTGAGACTCTTATGTGTTTCTTTGAGGTCTCTAGCACCTCTGTGCCAAACGTTGAAGTGCACTGCTCACTTGTGTCTGCCTGGCTGCCCACGCTGATATATCTGTCGCTGGCCACCTGTGATGTCTGGTAGTAGGTTGTCTCATCTTGCTGAGGAACCTTGGCATTTTTCTCCGTCAGGAAGGCTACAGCCTCGGCCAGATCTCCATTACTCACCTGCAGCAACAATGTGTTTGTTCAGGCTAATGTCAGTTGGAATGAACACAAGAAATTCAACACCAACATCTGACAAGAACCTTTTACAGTTGTAGTTTGTGTGACAATCTGCTCTTGTGTTCGACTTTTTAATGTGTGTTAATGTGTGTAATGTTTCATAATGTACCTGCAGAGCCTGTTGAAGTAGCTGAACGTCTGTAGTTCCTGTAATCTCCCTCAACTGGTTTAGTAGAGTCTGCTGATGCTATTAATGAGAAGAAAAGAACACAGGCTGCTTACAGCAGGATGGAGGAGAAAATAGCTCAGAATGAAATAAAAACAATGCACAGGTAGCACACAGTACAACTCAACATTTCAACTCGATCAACAACAACATAAGGCTCTGGCAATAAATGACCGCCAGATGAATTACAAAGGGTGCAGTAGGGTATACTGTATCTTTAAGGCAACGGGGAGAGCTAACTATTTTCTGAATTATATTCTTAATTATAAATCAAATACATAATTTTGTGTATTTATTTCAATAAACAGATGAGAGCCACACACTAGGCCTCAGGCTCTAGTCACAGCTCATTTAATGCAGTCTGCTTTAAACAGCTATACATGCAACCAATGTAATGGCATTGAAAGCTTCAGTGATATACGTGTATCAGCTTGTATAAATTTATTCTGCAACAATGTTAGTATTGATTAATTATTCATACAAGTATTTACTGGTTGAAGCTTTGTCAGTGTGAGAACTGTTGCTTTCCTTTGACGTATCTGATTATATGATGGCGTTGATTGAATTGGATTTTCATGTTTCTTAGACTTAGCAACAAAACAGATAAAAATGTAATTCTCAAAAATAGATATTGAAAATAACTTTGTTTAAATAGAGTTGGACCAACAGTGCATGTAGGCATGTTATATTCTTGACAATGCTTTTTGACTGTGCATTGACATACTATTTATACACAGATTCATGGTGAAGTTGGGTCCTATAACTAGCCCTGTGTCAAATCCTGTCTCTTTTCAATGATTTCACCACAGTGTGATGTCAAACCCAGCTGGGCCGCATGGCCTTAACCACACACACAACAAGCAATGCACAGCTTGAATAAATGTACTATAAATAATGGGGAGGTGCACTTAGTGTCAGTGTCCGAGGCGGAAATCTTAAGTCTTGAGTGAGAGAAACACAGAGTGTTCAGTAGCTTTCACAGGTGCAGCAGGCAACAGAAAAGAGTGTCACATCACACGAATCTTCACTGGTTTAAGACTCATTACTGTAACTGTAAGTTCTTGTCATACACAAAAGACTGATTGCACAACACACATCCATGGCAACGCTCTACACTGTATGCATCACAGATAAGGTTAAATACTTTGAATGGAGTTCCTAGAGCTACTACACAAAAGGCAATGAAAATCAGTCAAGCACAAGAGCATCATACGTCATAACGCAGCAGTACTAGCAAACACTTTAATCCAACACAATTCCAACTGAATGAATCTGCACTAAGAACATGGAAGTATAGGTGAACTAATATGGACTGTAACTTTAATAAACATCACTAGGAGGTACTCACCTTTTCAAGGAAACAGACTAAGTAAAAAAAATACCTACCTAATTGGCCCATGTGTAAATAGATACCATATTGCCTACATAAAATAGTGTTTATAATGATATACAATCGATCACCTTTATTACATCTAACCACATTCTGCAGGTGCCCAGCACACATATCTGACATATTGCTGTCAGAGTTCAAAACAAGCAGTGTGCTGATTTAGAAATTTCACCCTTAATTCAACCACTAACATGCGAGCTGGCTGGCCGATGAGAGAGAATGAGCAGCCACAGCTGGCGCATGTAATTTATGATATGCTACAACTCATGCTAAAACGGTGGTCTGCACAGTTTTGCAAGTGCACAACCCAATGCATAGTTATAGCATAAAAGATAACTTATATTAAACTTAATATTATTTAAGATTAGAAAAAAATGTAATTTGGGAAGGCATTAAGTTTGTATCAGCCTTTTGACTGACAAACTCAAAATAAGATCTTCTGCACCACTGTCAGGGTTAAATAAACAGAGCAGTCATACACTCACAATGTGGTGTCCTACAGTTTTTTCAAATCATTATGTACCTAAGTAATATGTCATATACTGACATGATTATAATTACAAGTTCCACAATAAAAAACATATAAGAAGATGCTAAGATCAAGTGGTCTATAACCATATTGACATCTCATGAATGTAAATTAAAAAGAACGACTGAACTTAAGTAACTATTAATTAAAATGAACAAGTACATTAACTTAGCAGTGACAAAGTCAACAACATTATCACAGCAAGAGTTCCGACACTCAGCTGACTTCCAACTACAAGACTTTCTTTGAGCCTTTCGAAAGCAGGAGTGCGTTGCACAAAGTCAGTGGAGATGATGAAAAGAAAGTTCACATATTTCTTAAGAACATATAAGCCAAATTATTTGCAGTTTACACTTGAGTTGAGTGACATTATACTTAAGGGGGCATACTTAAGAGGGGCAGCACAAAAAATTATACTGAAATAATAAGCAAATAATCAGGATTTAATTTGTAAAACAAATGGATCACACAAACAGCAAAATCAGTCAACACAATGACATTCTGACTCATGACCACTCTGAAGGATAAGTCCACATGCATCTCAATCCCAACTTAGGCAACTTAAACTCCTGTAGTTTTGTGACTGTAGCTATGTCCACAATGACATGTATTCATTTTAAAACTGAATTTTTTTCATGTTGCATTCACCATTGTTAATCGAGGTCAACAGCACTTGCCAGATGACGAGTCAGGGAGGTATGCGTAGTGAGTAATAGGAACCAACCAAGAAGCAATTGCGGGCGTCTGCAACATTGTTTCCAACAGTGTTTGTTTCTGCCTGTCCATTATAAGCCAGCCTGAGTTCAGCTGTCACATCAACATGGGGCCACCCGTTTTCAAAAGTCTCAATTTCACAAGTTTTCACGAGTTTATATGAAAATATTTATGTGGATGCTGAAAGTATTTTCTTTAGTTCTGATGTGACCAAAGATCACTGCAGCTACATTCATCCTAAGCCAGGCCAACCAGCCTTTCCAACTTAATAGTGGACGCACCACTCTGATATGTCATTGTGCTGGATTAAACTGACACAATTCCTTTTGAACTTCAAACATTTTTGATTGATGTTTAGAACAAAACATAAAAAACCCTTCTCAAAAAGTCTAAACCCTAAAGAGTCTAAATTCAGCAGGTATAGTTACAATAAAGGTTTACTGGCATGGAGGATGACAGGATCAGTTAGGCATGAGGGAATTACATCTGCAACAGATATGGGCCAAGTCAAACAAGAGCAGTCAGATGTGTGTGTGTGTGTGTGTGCGTGCGTCCACATACACGCACACACGCGCACACGTCCATGTGACATGTCTGGCATGGCTGTGTGTCACACCGGTCAACAGCCACTAAGTGACGGCTTGTGAATAACACCACAGAATACTCATGGCACCAGGAACAACTTTTGGGCAATGGAACACACACAGGGACGTTCTCAGTATGTCTGCCATTTAGTTTTCATAGCTAATTGTATAGGCTTGAGAAGGGGTTGGAAACAAAAACAAATTGCTTAGACAGGATTAGAAATCCCTCAAAAGAATTTCGTCTCACAGTCTACAGGTCATTACATGAAAACCTACACCACTCCCTGCACTCATGACAGAGCACAGCTGCAGAGACGTTGACTAAATCCCAAAACAGAATCATGCATCAAAACAAATCCAACTTGAAAAGCTTAGCCCTCTATTATGAAATTTCTTAATATATTATTGGCTACTGAAAAAGGTGAGAAGCTAAGAATATATATTTGCCTCCAGACTTGTTTTTAGTGGTAGCTGATTCAGCACAGTCAGCCTGTGCAGTAGAAGGGAGGCCCAGGATTGTATGACTGTGATTACATAACACAAAAAAATATTTCTTTTCATCAATACTAGGCGAGCAAACATCTTAACCCCCTTATGGTAACGTTGATCATGGGGTTACATAACTAACCAAAAGCCGTCTAGGCTTTGGTTAGTGCTTGGCATGGTGGTGAGAGTAAGTCCCATAAATAGGAACTGGTAAAATTTGTTATGATCATGTATCACCTGTTTTGTCGGTTATGAACGAGCATGCAGGGATTGTATTGAGAATCATTGCCAAGCGTCAGGGGTCTGCCCTTCGCTGCGGGCCACACTTTGTAAACAAAGATATCAGATGAGATGATAAACATAAGAAACATGTGAGTACACAAACACACGGACACCCACGCCTTCAAACTCCGTCTTATTGTTAGCAACAGCTTGCATTGTGAAATGCGGCCCGGGGAATTAAGAGAATTAATTAGCCATTGTTAAAAAGTTGACGACAATAACGTTCAATCTGTCACTGTCACTTGGCCTTGTTTATTTCTTCTGACGACACATTGAGTCTGTATGCTAACGCTACTACAGAGCGCTGCAGCGCTACAGTTCACGCCGACGAGCGTGAAATGCTACTTGCCGCTAGCGTTACACTACTTTAACGAACAAGACCATCGCGTAATAAACTTCGCATAGTCCCGTTAGCTAATGTTGAGTAACAGCTACCAAACATTGGAGAACGCTTTATGCCAAAGAAACGCTGGGCCTAGCTTACAACAAATGTACATGCTACATTACATTTGACTTCATAACATGGCTAACGTGTCCCGTAACGCTAATAACAGCAACCCAAACAGATCCTAGCGTAACATGGGTCTGCACAACCGACTCCACAATTACGTAGAGCCATAAAACTATGTACCTATGCAGTTAGGCTAAAGTTAGCTAGCCACCAAGTTAGCTTGTGTAATCTTACCTTCTGAGAATGCTGCTGGAGGACATTCTGCTCCACGGTCATGGCCGCTTTATGGATAAATGTAAAGAGATTCAAACCAGAGTCGCAAAAAGCACTGAGCACTTTGCAGTGAAGCAAATAAAAACACGATGCTACGACGTCCCCTCCTTAGACAGCAACATCACGGGCGCCATGGCAGGGTGACTACCACAGCTCGACAGCGCGCATGAAAACACTGCTCCTCCCTGGTTGCATGTGGGTTCGATTACTCAGGCCTGCCCGACACTGCACTTACGTCACGAAGACTTTAAAATGACCATCATGTGAAACCTCATGAGAATAATACTGTTTGGACTGATATTTGGTTCCAGTTTTATAACGAACTACCGTATTTAAACGAAGCTGTATCTATGTTAAATGTAATATTTATCGGAAACTAAGGAGATTTTCAACATTTTCAAAATGTAACCCCAAAACAATATGGAGTTACTGTTTAATTCAATACAACTTAATTCAGAATAATACAAAATGTTGACTGTCTATGAAACCATCAGAAATTCTTGTATATTGTCCATTATACATCACAATAGTAGTCTTATAGTTTGTTTTAAAGACAGTTGTGAAATATTAGTGACATTTGAAAGCAAAATGAATGCAGGTCAACCTGCTTTTTGTCTGTTACGACAAAACATATTTGCCATTTGGGATATTCAGTTATATTATTATTAGATATTTATGAGCGATGAGTTGACACGATGTTGCTGAGCTGCTGTATGAAGGGGCAACATTCTGATATTTTCTGATTTCTTTCTTTTGAATACGAATGCCCCTTTACAAAGTCAAATGGTTACATCTATTTGAATGCCTCACATTTCACTTGGAAAACACAAATGATCTATCCCGTTGCCAATCACATTTATTTTGTGTTGCTCTTGCAAAACAGTCCTGCTCTAATCAGAAGAAGGCTGATACAACCCGGTAGCATATGTAAAATATACAAATACTTTTACCTTCTGCTATGTATTATCAGCCCTCTTTTTTCTTCAGGAGATATACTTCAGCATTCAGGAAGTGCTATCACAACAGTACAAGCAGTACAAACTTTAGACCATATCTTCTTTTGGGATTGAATAGACCTATTATATAAATACAGTACATCTGATTTTATATGGACTTTGTCTCCAGATTCAGATGCAGATCACAACTGCTACCACAACACCAATTAGTATTGGCAGCTGTACAAGTAACTCATTACATTTACTGGAGCATTGTACTCCAATGTTGAAAGGATACTATTACATTACATGAGAATTTATATCCTCTAATGATCGGTAATCATTAATCATCCTTCCTTCTTCCTCTTTCAGAATCCTCACACTATTTTCTGAAAGGTCATTAGAACTAGTTCATTCTTATAAATTTCCAAAGACAAATTCAGATGGCAAATTTTCTGGCCTAATTATTCAGACAGATAAAATAACAGCAAAACCCAAACACTGGGCCTTGAGATCTGTCAGCTGTTATTAATTCATTACAAGATGGGAGAGAACAGTCCTCTCACACAGAACTGGGTCAGCCTTTCAAACGCTCAGGAACAGCATTGTTGTAATAGTTTTAACGAAAGAAGTCAGCTTGCTTTGTTAAAACGAACTGGGTCATCGAAGTAGTACGAATAAATATTAATGGGAATAGTCAGAACTTCATGTGTGTTACGAGGGAGGATTTCACAAAAACTTCAGGGGGTTAGACGGATGATGTCATCAGGATACATTCTGCAGTTTCAGTACAAGAAGATTTGTACTTAATAATTATGCTGAGTGTAGCTAGATATTTACATCCACATATATACTGTTTACATCAATATATTCTACTGGCCTCAGCGCTTCATTCACTACAATGAATAGGTGTTCACGACGGCACTGCTATTCATATTTTTGTCCCAGCAGAGGGCGACATCCTCCTTTGCAGCTCCAGCCTGCATGATGACAGGGATTGTGAAAAGGGAAATATTAATCATGAAAATAATTGCATTTGATAAATCAAGTCACTATATAAACCACAGTCTGTTTCTGCTGTTCAGCTCTGCACCTTTATCGAAATCATCAGCTTCTATGGGAAGAATGATAAAAGAATGAGTGACACCAAAGCACCTGTTAAAGCGGCGCGCCCCCGTATGAGCAGACGTTGCACACGGTCTGACCTCATGGCAGGATGTGGATCAGTCAGGGGATCTTGGAAGCTGTTGGGGAACTAATCAGAAAATACAGTTGATGAATCAATTCCAACAGGAGCCATGGCAGGCTGAATAGATGCTTTGCTGCCAAGCTGATTGCCGATATAAAGAGCTCAGACCTGTTTGCTGAAGATCAAAACGGATCCTGAAAGTGATGCCTGAGGGCTGTATGATAATAGGCCTCACCCACACTGGGATATTTCCCAGCCTCCTGCTCTCCGTCTCATTCAGTAATCCATCACTGCTATACTTCCACATGGATTTGGAAACTAGTAATAGTAAAAAAAAAAAAAATACAATAAAGTATACTTCTACAGAGGAGCTGTTTTTAATGTGTGCATTTCATTAACAACTGCTTCCCTAGTGGTCCATTGCACCAGAATATCCTCCACATACCCCCAGAATAGCTCACACACTTAATGAAACAGTCAATCACACTGTATCACTCACCCTACCGTTTATCCAGAAGAGATGGTTTCATTAATGGTTTAATCGTAGAAGCAGTCCTTTACCTGAGGTTTCTCATATTTTGATCAAATGTCACCAACCCCAGACTTCTCTCTGATGATAAAAGCCCCTCTGCAGACAAGATCAGGCTGTGTTGGCTCCACTCAGATTGTGTATACACATTATATAGGAACAATGTTTTGGAAACAAAATGTTGAATTTCATCCCTGTTCATCCTCGTTGTGCTGCCCCCTTGAGTCGACTTGTGCTCTTGCCAGGTTGTCCTCACACTCCATGTTTTACTGAGTGGTCTGAGACCGGCCAGGCTCCAAAGCTGCAGATGGACACTGCCAAGTTATTATGAGCAAAGCATTTTTTTTTTATTATTAACTAAGGCCTTGGTGCAATTACACAACTCTGTTCTGGCTGACAAGGCATCCCCCAGTATTATCCACACACTGACCATTGTGCTGGTCACTACACTGTATGGGTTTTATGAGTGTGCTCCATCACATAATGGCTTTAAGTCTAAATTAGTTGGCACAATTACTATGAAAGTGAGCGGATCCCATCTTGAAGCAGACGGTGTGCACTTCCCACACACTGAGGCTTATTAACCTTCACTGTTTTTTCACAAACCTTTGAAATGGTAAATCTTGATACTGAATATTCAGTTCCACTAAATTTGACGTATTCTCTAATGTGAGATTAGTGTCCACACCAGAGAAGAAATGTGGCACACAGGCTCTATAACTGTGGACAGGTTGTCCCCTGGACATGGTGGCCAGTCAATCCAACAGCAGCCACGTTCAGTCTTTTTCTAGCTCATGTTATTGTCAACACTGTTTCCAAACAGGATATTTATCTGTCACGACCATGAATACCGCCGTGTCACCGCCAGCGTCTTTTCCTCATACTAAGACGTAGGATCACATACTGTATGAAGTCATCCAACTACACAAGACAAGCCTGGGTGTGTTCTGCATCCAGAGGAAATGAAATGTGTCACACAGAGATTTTAGTTGCTGATCCTCACATTTAATATCAAATACAGACACAACCCTCTGTCACAGATGTTCATATCCAGTACAGTAAACTCTGAACCTAACTAACCTGAGCGCCAGAAACCAACACTCATCTGAGAGTATTTGTTGGAGATAATCGTGACAGCAATAATAAATAGTTCACTTAATTATAAACACTGACTGTGTCTGTTTTTTGTCAGAGTGCAGTATGAGCATTGATTTTATGACAGCGTAAAGGATGGAGTAGTTAAACCCTGTCATGGCTGGATGTAGGGCATCCTGACAAGATCTTTCTTAAGGGGGATTTCAGCCATTTTCTAGCTTTTATTGTTTTTTTTTATAATGGTTGACATTCAGCACCTTTACTAGTCAGACCCCATTCATCCACACTAACCCGCATTTCATATTTATGATGATTTTCTTCTGCCATGGCCAGAGGCACTGTGTTTTCAGATTGTCTGTCTGGGTCTTCCCATGAACGCAATATCAAGATCACCTTGGGGGGAGTTTCTTCCAATTTGGCACAAACATCCACTTGTACTACAGGTTCAACTGATTAGATTTTGTGGTCAAAGGTCAAGGTCACTATGACATCCCAAAACAAGCTTTTGACATGCAAATAGGATTAACTTTAAATACCTTATTTAAAGCCCCTTAAAAGCTTCACTAGTTGTGGTACTCTATTTGTCCACATACATTTTAATATTTTATATTATATATTATATTATAACAATGTACTGTACCTGTTTTGTAATCTAGCTCTATTCCTTCTGAATTTCCTTCAATTTGATTGGCCCTTTAAAAAACTTTCAAGTGTTCTTGACTTTTTCGAGATGTAAATAAATACACTCTGAATGCCAGATGCAGCTTTATTATTTTTTATCCATGCATGACTTCACACTGGGAGAATCATCCGAGCACAAACTCAAGAGTTCAATTTGGGATCCTTCTCCTTAAATGGCCCTTAACCCCCGCAGGACAAAGTTCACATCCCATACTTGTCTTAGCCAGACCCGGTGACACTGACCTGACCTTTTTCATTCGACTGGGGATTTTGACAAATATTTACTTCAAGAGTTCATGACCCCGCGGATCAACCACGACCTTATCTTTTCTGATGAAGCGTACAGGAAGTGAGTGGTCTATGTGTTTCCTGAGAATGTGACTTTCTACAGAAAATGGGAAATGTGTGAGATGGCAGTTAATTGTTTGCCCTCACTTTAATAAGATAATAAGCTGAGGTCAGGTCATTACTGAGATTAGTCACCAGCAGCAACCCGTGTGAAACAGTCTGCAGAGAGTGTAGAAGACACTGGCAGACAGGAGACTGACATTGCTGCTTCTCCCCAGCCACTTTGTAAAACATTTACTCCTGTGCATGTCGGACATGGCGAGTATCATCCATGTGCTTTCAATGTCAGCCAAGATCCCCAAGCCGACAGGCTGCTCTGTGGACTACAGGGACTCTCACTCGTCATGAATATTACATCGGCCCTGTTTACACACATCAGTGAGGACGCGGTACAAAGCAGCTATCAATGACTATAGCAAATACAAATTCAAAACAAATTCCTGTACTTTAACCTTGTGCTTTGCCAGAAAATAAAAACAAAAACAAAAAAAAGGCTAATGGCTAAAGTGGTTTGTCTTTTCACAATGATTTATTGTGTCCATTTTTTCCTGCACTGCATAACAAGCTTATTGCTTATTTATGACTGATCACCGGTTTATGTAAATAGGCTGGGTGGCTACAGTTAGCAGCAAGGGTTAAGAGGCTGCCGGGTATAAGCAGAAAGGGAGGACTGCAACCATACTGCCACAAGTCATATTTATGAAACGTTAGCTGAATGGGCTGAGTGTAGTGCTTGGGGGTGGGGGTGGAGAGAGGTGCTGGTGGTATGTTGTGTGGTTTGTGTGTGTGTGTGTGTGAAGGGGGATTGGGGGGCGGGGGTTGGCCACAGCTGCAGGCCAACAGTTGATCCTGTCCCGGGAAACAGGATCAGTCAGGTCAGGGTGAGGAAGGGGGGGGGCGAAGGGTCGTGACCCCTGAGGTTAAGGAACAAACTTCACAAAGAGGTACATCTTCAAAAGCGAAGGCCCACTGGGGAACTGGTGTAAGGTTGAGAAAATAAACCGGTTTGAACTGCAACCATACTGCCACAAGTCATATTTATGAAACGTTAGCTGAATGGGCTGAGTGTAATGCTCGGGGGTGGGGGTGGAGAGAGGTGCTGGTGGTATGTTGTGTGGTTTGTGTGTGTGTGTGTGTGTGTGAAGGGGGGTTGGGGGGCGGGGGTTGGCCACAGCTGCAGGCCAACAGTTGATCCTGTCCCGGGAAACAGGATCAGTCAGGTCAGGGTGAGGAAGGGGGGGGGGGGGGGGGGGGGGGGGCGAAGGGTCGTGACCCCTGAGGTTAAGGAACAAACTTCACAAAGAGGTACATCTTCAAAAGCGAAGGCCCACTGGGGAACTGGTGTAAGGTTGAGAAAATAAACCGGTTTGACCTCCTTTCTCAGAGCAGGAGTTTCCCCAGGTGTTTGCTTCAACCGCCTTTTCTCTCATGTGACTTGAGGCAGCGCTCTCATGTATTTCCCACTCACCCAGACGCTGCAGCAGCACCAACCTGAGGCAACCTGAGGCAAAGTGCAGACAGACCTTCACTGATGTCTTTTAGGGAAAACACATTTAAACATTTAATTTATACTTTCATTACACACCAGATGGGGTCACGTGACCCATAAAATGCTAATTACAGCATGCATGTGTGTGTGTGTGTGTGTGTTTGCGTAACATACGAGGTCAACCCCTGTGCTCAAAGTTCAAACACTTGTATTGAGAGGGTGATGGAACATCTGTGAGCATATTCATTACACCAATCATCATGACAAGTGACAAGTGTTAACTCAGTGTGGTCCCCACATGTGAGTAAACAAAGCACCAAACGAGAAAGTAACTCATTAACATTCAGATCTAAGCTGAAGCGAAGGTGCTGCTTGAGGCCGTTAACGCGTTCCCATGAAGACAGACCCATGACCCAGCATGTTAAGTACCATCATTAGGGTGTTTGTCAGAGAGAAGGCATCTGTAACCACAGGAAATAGTGTTTGGTGGCCTCATAACTATGAAATGCCTGTTCCGGGTCCTTGAGTCACTGTTGACCTGGTGTGCACAGCTCACGTCCTTATGTTCTCACGCTGGGGTCAGGAAATTAGAGCGCACAGCCACAGACAAACAGTCGATTGTCAAGTTTTACACCTTGACCTCAGCTTAAACTTGCAGCTCTCGCCTTTATGTTTGCCGCTGCCTCGGCAATCAGAGGAAATCAAGAGGTTACTGGCAGTTCAGCCCTGATAAGGATCTGGAAATGGAGAAGTTCACGGGAGGGGGGGAAAGGTTACGGGGAGTTTAAAGCGAGTGCAGTCAGTCATGGGGAGGATTAAATAAAAAGGGAAGTCAGGGCTGAGGAACCGAGCTGCGATTTCAAAAGCACACAGCAGACAAAAAGCTGTCTGTTCGCTCACTGGACTTCATATTCCAACCCAGTGTCGGGGAAGTTGGGCTTGAACTCATCTTCACCTTCAGCAAGTGTCACGCTATGGGCTGTTTTTCACCAGTCAAGCATATTATCACAACGTGGACAGCTTTCTGCACTGAACACAAGAATGTGGGTTTTTGCATTGACTGTAAAACGAGAACTATTTCAGGCTCTAACAGTCGATGTGTTCCATTTTGTACGGCACATCGTTGGGCACGCAACATACATCTGCTGACCTCTATGTGTCCTCCCTCGCTCAGTGTCTTTCCTGCCTTTGTTAAGACTCAGTCAGCACTGTGGGTGAACAGCAGCCAGCTCAGAAGCTGTGGTTTTGGGCCAAATACAGGACATCCTGTCACTCTAACGCAGCACAGACTCAGTCTGCACAAAGGTGAAATTGTCTTTGAAGTATTTTTTTTTAAAATACATGTCTTTATTGTCAAGTAAAGCAAAGCCTTAATGTGTTCTTTACTCATGGGAATCAAAGAAGGTGCACAAATAGGCTGTGTCCGAAATCGCCCCCTAACCCCTACTCCCTACTCCCTATATAGGGAAATAAATGTAGTGGACTATTTAGTGAGCTAAACAGAAAAATCTTTCGGACACTTTCGGACACTACTCTCGGCGCTGGTAATTACGTCATCGCTGTCGCACAATTAAAACGTACCACATTATTGTCGTCTCACAAAATACTTGTTTGTTTACCACTGCATTTTTATTAAATTAGAGGCTTTTGATTACTTTCCTGTACTTTTTATTTTCGTATTTTGTTATATTTTATAATATTTATGTATATTTTCCTCCCGTCCGTCCGCCATTTTCACTTCCGCGCAGCCCAGAGAATTTCTGGCAATGCATGATGGGATATCTTGGTCCGGTTAGTGACCAGTGGATGTTCACTACATTTCGCGGTGAATTGTGGGATACGTTGAGTGCACTATATAGTGGACATGCTATGATCCCTAAGCTTTCGGACACCACTACAAAATGGCGTGCTCACTATATAGTGCACTATATAGGGGTTAGGGGGCGATTTCGGACACAGCCATAGTGAATATTTCAACACATGTCTTACGTGTTTCCACCTCACAGACAAGCGTTTTCCCACATTAAATTGTCTAATACATAATATTCTGAATGTGGAACTAGAAAAAGAGGAACACATTCCTACTAGGTCATGCATTTTAGTACTTTATTTTTGAGATATCAGTGCAAATGAACACCAAAAAATGAAAACATAAAAAAACAAAACAAAACGAAATAATGTTTCAGGTCTTCACGTGGAAAAAAAATGAAACATCTTTTTTTTATATATATATTTGCTGCTACAAATGTATTTCTTAGATGCACAATGCAGATCTATGATTGTACGTCAATCCCCCACTAAAGCTCCTCCGCAGAGCTTCGTTTAACCAGTAACAGAAAAGAAAATCACAAAAATATCCAATGCACGTTTATTTTTCACACATTTTTATCGTCTTGCTCAACAGCCTGTGGTTATTTCGAGACTGATCATATTCTAAACGAACCTCTCTCCGTGATAAAAAAAAAGACCTATTTTAAGACTTGACATTTTCCCCCCATCACCAGTAGGGATACACAGGTAGTTCCCATGCGTCTGCATGCAACAGGCAGCAGTGAGGAGTCAGACATTATTACACAACACAGCGCAGGATAGATTATCATTTACCACATAGAGACACATGCAAAGAACAAACAAACCAAAAAAAGATGGGCATAGCATCCTCTGCCTTTGTATGTACACGCATATAATTCATATTTACATATCAGGGCATTAAAAACTAGGGTAATATCTTTTCTTAAACATTACAAAATAGTCATCTTTCATACTGAAAGTACTATTTACACAAATATATTTAACCGTTGTGAAAATGTATTAATAATCGCAGAGACATACGTCATAGGTATATGTATTAAAAAGATCACAAGACTAGATGGATAAAGCAGTGTGTGAAAAGAATACAGTACAATCAAAATAAGGAGCTAGATACCAGATATCCCTCAAGACACCAACATGTCTTGGTGATTGTTTGGGGGCAGATACACTTCATCCAGCTGCTTTGAAAACAAAGATGTACCTGTGGTCTCCTCTTTATTATCATGCAATTCTTTTGACATTTTATGAGTTCAGAGAAAGAGAGAGCCACCAAAAAATAAAATAAAATAAAAGATGTCCATAAACCACAACAGTCCGATGAGGAAAAGAAAAATCACAAACTGTCAGAAATTTCAACAGATAACAACACTGCCATTTTTTTTTATTACATGCCATTAAATTAGTCTGAAAAAGAGAACATGGAGAACTCAGCTTTAAAAGTGCAAACTCTGGGTGCTCCTTTATCTGAAGTGAAAAGAAAAGGCCATGTGCTTCACACTCAGAAGTTTTTGTGTGCATGAAAAAAAAGAAAAAAAAAAACCCACTGCTGTGTGGGTTTAACCAGGATGTTAAGATAAGTTTCTCAGACACTGCAACCTTTTAACTGTTGCTCTAGAAACCTGTTTACACACAGTTGCTCAACTGTAAGCACTGCACACGCTGTGTTGACCCATCTGCTCAGAACTGCACAAACATCATTACCCTGAATTTGCACCGTCGAATATTGGCCTTCTAAGTTCAATTCAAATAAAAGTGAAAATACAATGAGATGTGACCAGTCAAACATCTGCTGATAAACATCACCTCCCTGGTAATTACACCCCATCATGAATCTTCAGAGGGAGCGACACGAAACATGGCCGGATCTTCACTGAAGCCAATGTGAATATTTTCAACATCCCTCTTTCAATGAATGTGTCAGAAAATGCTGTAATGGAAGTTTGTGACTGCTCTAAAATGACTTCATATAGAATCCTATCTAAAATTGAACAGAAAATGTTGTGATGGAAAAAAAAACGTAATAACTGTCCACTAGCTGAGCATTTTTGGAATCATTAATAATTAATGTCACTCGAAATGTTCCCTTTACACGTTTTGAGCACGCAGCAATGACATGAATAGTGATATGGGCGCAATTCATTATAAAACAAGGCCGAATTGTAATGAGGGACTTCGTTTCTCACAAAATAAAAAAATGTAGTGCATGATAATTACTGATGGTAAAGGTTAGATTGAAGACAGTTGTGTAGTTTTGGTTGCACCAATTAGACATTTTGCCAAGACAGACCAGTTTTCAGTAATGCGATCTTTGTTATTTGTCTCATTAAACCAATTTGTCAAGTTCTTAAAAAAGGGGGAAAAAAGAGAGTCAGTAAATTTCCTTGCTGTTTTATGCAGTTGATACAACTTCTAGTCAGACGACTGGCTCAGCCCTTGGCTCTCGTGGCTGTGCTTGTCATTGTGTGTTGGTGATTGCAGGGCGGAGCTCAGACTGTGTTCGTAGGCATGCATGTCACTGATTGGCTCCTCTTTAACTCTCACCGCAGACTGGGCCCCCTCTCTCTGATCCCTCACCTCTTTCCTCAGCTGAATACTGCCCTTCTGCAACATGTAATATAGGATGGGGTTGGACCGCGAGAGCCGAGGAGAGTCCAGGTTTGAGTCACAACCCTCCTCCTCTTCCTCGTTCTCCTGACCACCCCATCGCACGGGGCTCTCGGGCTCCTGTTTGACAAGAATAGGAGGGTCCCGCTTTTGAGTGACAGGCCATGGAGCTGGGTGGCGGCTCCAGGGGGTGCGAACAGGGCTGTCACCAGCAGGGGGGGTGGGCAGTGGTCTGAGATTACTCTGAAGCCCTGAGTTGAGGGAGCCATGCGGGTGCCAGCCGGGTAGGTGGACGAAGCTCTTCTGGGCAGACTGAGTGAGAATGCTGCCATTGGCCTTGCCATTGGCCTGTAAGACTGAAGGACTGGGCGGCCCCCGCGGCTGCTGGGACAACTCCTTCAGGCAGTTGTCAGAGAGCAGCAGCTGTTTGAGAACATTGAAGCCTCGACTCTCTCTGGCAAGGCTTTCACCTGGAGGGCTCCTTGCTGGAGCGTCCTCCTCCTTGAGACTCCTCTGCTGGTCAAGCTCCTCCTGAGCAGCAGAACAGGCTGAAAAGTTTGTGTCGGCGCCGTCCACTGCTCTTGCACAGCTGATATTATTGAAACTATCAGTCCGATCAGAACAGAGGCGTCTCTTCTTGGGATTGGGACTAAGATAGTCCCTCTGCTCTTCTTTAACCTGTCGGGACTGGGACTCAGTCTGTACAGCAGCACTGGTATAGTAGGTAGCAGTCTGTTGTTTAAGCAGCTGACTGAGGAGGCCATATTTTGCTATGACCTCTGCAGGCTGTGGTTCTGTTTTAAAGTCCTGCTGAGAATCTGAGAGGGGGCTATTCTTCTCATAGCCACTAGGTCTCTTTCTGCCACTCAGTTCCTCAGACATGACAGAGGATGGCCCCACCCCTTCTGTGATCTCCGTTTTGACCTTTATGTCTAAAGGAGGTCCATTGGAGGTGTCACAGATGATGGAGGCACCAGGGCTCTTCTCATAGCAAGTCCCTGCTACTTCCGCACTCCTCCTTCCGCTGGGCCTGTCTTTGCGGTTGGCTGTAGCACTAGGCGAGCCTGTTCCTAAGAGGAGCTGCAGCACGGTGCGCCTCTCTAGAAGATTCTCGATCTGAGAAGGAGGAGGAGAGGCTTCCTTTCGACTGAAAGGAGTGCCACTGCCTGAAGGTCTGTCAGAGAGTGGAGTGGTGGTGGTCCTGTGGATTGGAGTATTGAGCCTTTCCAATAGAGTCACGGGTCTGCTAGCATCAAGCTCCTGACCCAAAGCTTTGCCGGAGGGAATGGGCGGAGAGGAAGAAGCTGTGCCACACTGAGCCAAATTCTGCAGCAGTTTACTAGCACTGAAGGCAGGCTCAGAGGCCTTCTCAGCTGCAAAGGGTTTAGATTTACACAAGTCCAGAGGGCTGGACTGGATCTGTGGGGAAGGGTAGGAGTAGGGGGACAGTGCACCGCTAGGGTCATGACTATGTGAGTAGAGTGGCTGGGCTAGGGCTAATTGTCTATCTGTGGGGCTTTGTGTCCTGGTCTCCTCCCAGGGCACCACAGCCTTTGCTTGGTTCCGAGACATGGTGGCCATTGTTATATCAAGTGGCACGTCTTGATTACCTTTATTAACAATTTCATTATTCCTGCGATCTAGAAGAAGCTGCATAAGTGTGAACTTGGGGTGGGATTTTAGGTCTGGGCTCATTTCAGACTCCTTGTGGTTCGATGCCGCCAGCTCTGGCTTCCACTTGTTTATTAAAGATTCTGTTAGTTTGTCCAGGGAGGAGGTAGAGATAGAGGAAGATGACGAAATAGCATTGGAGACAGAGGAGATAACAGTAGAGGATGGTGAAAAGGTTGACGTGGAGGGCTGAGCTGAAGCTGGAGGGGAAAATGCAACAGGGGTGGAGGAGAACACTGTGGTGGAAGAAGAGAGGGTAGAGGTAGAAGAAGAGGTTGAGAGGGAGGAGGGAGGGGTGGTATTTTTGGGCGCCATGTCTTGTGTGTTGACTCGGCTTCTTATGGACAGGTCGATGGGAGAGCAAGTGGAGTAGGAACTCTCCGCATCACTGCTGTCCTTGGCCAGGCTCCTCTCCTGGGTGGAACACTCACTGTCTGACGTGACTGAAGAGGATCCACTTAGTGGCAGAATACCACAGTTGTCCTCCAGGTGTCCGTTCTTTGTCAGCTGCTTCTGGTTGTTGTGGTTGTTGAGTAGCAGGAGGAGCAAGCTGCTGCAGGTCTGGGGGGGGCGAGTTGGACGCGAGTCAAAACCTCGCTTCTCCCTCGGTGGTTGGCTGTGAGTGTGGCTTGGAGCAGTTAGGGGAGTGGCTGGGGAGCTTTGGCTGTGACCACGTAGTAAAGAGGGGCTCTGTGGACTTGACAGGGTTGTTCGCGAGAGTGTTGAAATTGGGTTTGTCGCTGTCATTCCATTCTGGCTTGTTATGGAACTCAGGGTGTCTGTAGCTCCAGGCAAAGCCCCTCCCACACTAGGTGGCCTTATGTCCTGGCCATGCTGCTGGTTTGCCATGGCAGCTAGTCTCTCGCTGGCAGATCTTCCTGAGAGTTGGGCTTTGAGTGCATGCTCTCTGGAGTACTGCTGGAGATGGGCTTCACTAGAAAGCAGCAGTGCCAGTTGGCTGCAGGCTACACTGGGCTTGGGTGAAGGTGCTGGACTGGAACGGATTTTCACCATGTTGGCCACTGCCTTCAGACGCTCTGCACAGGACACTGATTCAGCAGCTGCCGGTGCAGAGGGAGGTGTGGCGCTATGTGCTGAGCGAGGTGATTCTGGAGGTCTGTCCTGATTGTGTCCCCGTCGACTATAAGGTGTGTTGCTGTGATTCTGAAGTTTACTTTTCCTCATTAGCCCCTTTAAGCGGCTTGAGGCTGTGCCGTACACGGGAGGCGGGTCTTTGTCAGTAGGTGGTGCCTTGGATGGAGAAGAACACTCGCTGGGGGGCTTATTAGGGTGCTGAGACATTGCCACACTCTGAAGCCTTGAGCTGAATGACTGAAGCAGTGAAGCCAGCAGGGTGCTCTCACCGGCGTGAGGAGATCCCTCTAATGCTCCATTTTGCAGGCCTCCCCCCTGGCCATTCAGGTCCATTGGGGGTGAACTCATCCGCTGGTTCCCTGGATCATTCCAGGCACCAGAGCGCAGTAGGCGTGCCTTCCTCAGGTGCTGCGAAGAGCCGAGTGTGGGACCATTGGTTCCAGTCTTGGGAGCTGTGGGGCCATGGTTGGGCAGTTGGTAGGGCCCACCCACTTTGTCGCCCTGCTCTTGATTGCTGTGGGCAGCCTCTGACCTCCCACCTGCCGTGGCCCCAGGCCCGGCCACCACTGGATGCATCAGTAAACCTTCCAGATAAGTTAGAACAGCTGAATCCTTGTGTGTCTCAGGGCCAGGCTCCTCCCCATGAGTCATGTTCAATACTCGAATCCTCTCGTATGGTTCAGCACAGCTACTGGGAAACAAATCCACTAGGTCATTTGGTAGACGGTGGTTTGTACTTCCAAAATGACAGAAAGACGCAGGGAACTGCACAGAGTGCAGGGGGGCTGAGAGACTCACTGGCCAGATGGTGGTTTCTGTCTGGATTGGGCACAGTTAGCTTTGTGTTAAAAAAGCAGCCATGTTTGGAGGCAATCTGGGGCAGGGGGGCCTCCCAGGCATTGTTGTATCGCCTTTAAACACCGTAGAATCCCAGAAGGCCCAGTTCCAGGCTTATGCGAGTAGCAAGTGAGGAGTCAGCAGGATTTCACCACAAAGATGTTGACACATTCCGTGGCTGTGGATGTTTGGGATGACTGTCCTAAGGCCTCAGTGTGGTTCTGTCAGTGGCGCCTTTCAGCTTTGCAGATCTCACATGGGGGACCTATGGGAGTGAGTGACAGAAAAGAGAAGGGAGGGAGGAAAGAGAGATGGTTGGGAGGAGAAAAGAAGGAGAAAGGGGGGAGAAAAGGAGGATACTGCGTTAGAGGCACGGATTTACAAAGCACTGTATCACATTCATTTCACCACCTTGTCGGCTATCTCTGTTACTTAGCAACATTTCAGATTGACTGCACACGGCTCCTGCTCCTCTCTGCACTCTCCCTTCACAGCCACCGAACATACGATAAATGTAGATTAAGCCCGACTGAATCCAAATTGAAAATTCAAGACCACTACCTTGAAAACATTCAGGTCTTGAGCTGTAAGCCCCTCACAGCGATGTCTTTCAAAAGTGAAGGGCCTTCTCTTGAGAGAATTTCTTATGCAGCTTGTCATTTCAGTGGATTACACCCCCACCACCACCACCAGCGATGCTGCTCAAGTGCATTCACCTTATGCACTTGAGCACAAACCAAACCCTGAGTCCGCACACAAAAGCATTCATGCACACATTCATACCCAGATGCAAGCATGAAGATGCACATGAACATGTATATGCATACTGTCGTTGGGAAAAGCCATTCTTGTGGCTCACGCAATCATGCAACTGCATTATCTTCACCAACACCTGACCAGCTGAATTCATTACCATGATTAGCTAATTTAATACTGATTTCTTTTTTTTCTTGGGGCAAAACAAAACAGTGACTGACTGGATGTCATAGAATCTACGTTTATAGATAAAGTACAAAGCCAATGGAAACTGACAGCAAGAATGAAGCTAACAGACAGACTGTACATGACGGTTAAGCGTGGGTGTATTTTTTGTGTGTGTTTCAAGGAGTAATGGTGGCTTAAGGATCAGGTGCACCTGTCACACCACACCACTGTCAGGAGGGCACAGCCAGTGACACAAGGGTGAACATTGTGCCAGTTGCCATGACAGTGTCAGCATGGCTGCCCTGGGAGACCTCTGCTCTGAACCCTGTCAGCGTGGTTTCTGTGGATACAGGATGCTTCCGACAGTCCTGGCCATTTCCCATAAAGGTTAATTAATACAGAGTTTCCACTTCGCCTCAGCTACTGCCCGTGTCCTTTCCCAATACTGTCCTCACCTTTGGTGTCCGCTGAGTGGACCAACATAGCAGGTCACACAACAGGACGGCAGCCCTTGATTATGACAAAAGGCCATGGCAACCCATGCAGCCGCCAGACTAAATAACTCACAGAGAGCAGCAGCAAGGGCCAAAAACAACAAGTCAGCAAATTTCCAATCAGACTGAAATCTGTCCCCATAGCCAAGGTCCACTGTGTCATGACAGTAAGGGCACTTTTAATGCCACGTTCAAAATGAACTGGGATTAGAAACGGGATTTAGGTGGATCAGTGTGTCTGGACAGCAGTTAAAAACATCCGCTTGGATGTTTTTAACATTAAAGACTTCTCCAAACTTAATGTAAACAGTTTGAGAAGACTTTTCAGACCATGCAGCAATTTATAGACTAGGATAACTTAACCGAGACAGGCCCATCAGCGTCAATTACAGTTCAAGGCCATCTTTAAGCTGTTGACCTAAATCTGACAGCAACAAAAGCCAACCTGGTCGCACTGGGCCATCTGACGTCTGCTGTCATGCTAATCTTAGATGTTCAGGATTAGGGCTATTTTCCCACCAGCGATCTTAACACAATTAAAACAGAATGCCCTGTAACACCGCATTGGATAAGCACAGTAAACACGTTTACCTTCAACATAACTTGGTAACTAATATGCTGTCACACAGCCCCCAGTCAGTGAGAAACAAATGTAAACAGAACAGAAACACCGACATGGTCTCAACCTGGGAAACTGCGTTAATCTCTCTGCTGCTGGCAGCAAACCTTTGGAATTACAGTTGACCTTGTCTATGTTTTTGCCAAAAGAAACTTCAATACAGACAGACGAGGCAACGCAAGGACACTACGCCACTGCACTATACGAGCGTATATGACAGAGATGTTCTTACTAAGTATGAATTCGTCTTTAAAGAAAGTGAATAATTAAACAAATGTGTGATGACAGATCCAGAGTCAAAAAGTCCTGCTGAAGCAAGGACAATATTTATTTCCTCCGCGCTGGAGCTCTGTTAACAAAAAGTGACCTTAATATAGGGAACCTGTCCTCTATACTGAGCACCTGGAGCACACAGCTCTCCTCCTTTTCCCTCTCGCTGGCAGCGTGTGATGTGTACATTACTATTACATTATCTCCCCCGGAGTATACATCGAAAATGACCTTACACATCTGTTAACATGTCATCTCATTGGTGGTGGCACCCAAAAAGCCTCACCTCCAACCCCCTCCCCCACTGTGGGACACCACAGCACCAATGAGCTGCTCGATGGTTTCTGTGGTGATTATCCATTATCCTTGACAATGTCAGCCAATGACAGAACAGGCACCATTCTAAAGTGATTTTTACCCCTCCAGTCTGCCATGTACATGTGAGAGGGGAGGGCGAGCCACCGGGAAGGGTGAAAGCTTCATCTTCCTCTTTTCCCCATCACCTTAGACTTAAAAGACACAGGGACAGGAAAGGTCACTGCAGGTCACCGCCTGCACGATACATATAATTACCAAAAGGCCAACATAAAAATATGTCAGTGCAGACTGTCAGAGATTAGATCTAAAAGTACGACCTTCATTCCCTCCACCGACCTCCAGATTAAACCTCCTCCACCAGCCAGTCGTGAGCACACTTGCGGGTATTTTTTTTTGTTTTTATCAAAAAAAAAAACGACTTCCTAAATGACCTTCATTGTCAGGAATGGTAATCCATTTAGGCCATTTAAAATGTATGAGACCAAACAAAAGAATTAAAAAGGGGAAGAGCCAAAGGAGCTGCAGTTAAAGTCAAGGTCATTCATACCGCTAAGGCTTTTCCACTTGATGCAACAGCTGGTGTCCATGCAAAGCTCTGGGCGTTAATAAAAAGTGACAATGCTGCCCGAGTGGTGTGTATTACTAATGTCTGACACCAGCCTGGCAGATGTGTTCTCCCTGCATTTAAGGGGAGTCAAGGTTAAAGGAATTTAAAAGGAGAGGCGATGCCTAAACACTATTATATCATGTAATCTGCAGCCCAGCCCTGCTGCACATACTCAACGGGGTAGCTCACTTACACATGCGGCGTGACCGCTATTTGTAAATTCAATATGCTCTGACATGATTAAATAAGACAAAACATAAGCTACCTGACCAAATGCAGTTGTTCCAGGCCTTCCACAAGTGAGCGAATGCACCAGAGGAAAGCCGAATTAAAAGCTCTTGTTCACCTTGAGAGAGGTAAACAAGAGAATAACATGCCGCTGAACAGCAGGAGAGCTGAGGCAAGAAAATGTTTTTGCAGATAAGTCAATCAGGACAAAATAACACCGAGAGGCAGCACACACACGCACGCACGCCCACACAATGAGAACTAGGGCGCTCTGACCCACTTCTTAGGAAGCACTGACCAAACAAGCCACGCAATGAACACACGCCCCCATGTGTGCACTCAAACGCCCATGGATGTACCCCACATAAAGGAAATGTGATGTATGAATGCCGAGTCCGAACTCTTGTGTTAAGTAGCACAGGCGATCCTTTGGGAAGAACCCTCCTACTCAGAGTGCGTGAATGAGAGGAACAGTGTGTGATGCCTGAATGCTAACACTGCAGACTGAGCAAAATGGGACCTGGGTGCTAAAGTTCCCGGCCTGCGACTGGCCTTGAATGAGGAGCACGGGGGTGGATTTGAACTTCATCTGGACTCATCAGTACAAACAGTTCTCGGGGTTTAGGGAGCGCGTGGAGGAATCTGTTCACCGAGATGAGTCATCTAAACGGCGGAGAGCCCAGCTGACTGGCCAGTAAGGGATGATATCACAGCACTGTATCGCAAACCCCCACCCCCCTGCCCCTCATGCAGAGGCTTGCATGGATGTGCTTACTAAATTGTTTGTGTCCATAGTAAATATTTGTGTGCCATTTGGAAGACCCGCCCAAGGGCCATTTCCTGAGCGGCTGAGAATTAGTGCATCAATTAAACACACACACACATACACACATTCCTTCTTAATGAGCCGTGGCTGCCATCAATCTATACCTGATTCATTTCTATCGGGCTCGGAGGTAATCTTCTGCTTCCATCGTCTGTTCAAAGTGCTGCTCATTTCCACTCCCGAAACAACACACTTTTTCCATTGAAAAGTAAACACTGGTGCTGGAAATAGGAACAGCTGATTGCCCCATGGCCAGCATGCCAACAGGCAGAGCTGGGCTCTTGAAACAGAATGCAGTGGTGCCGTCTCAGGGAAGTGGGCCACTTTGCAATGGAGATCACATGGAGCCACAGTCAGGCCGCCATGAAAGCTGGATAAAACCAGCTCAAAAACCTTGGCCCTTAATGAATCTTTCCCATAATATCCTTGGCATCGGCCTTAAGAAGGCTATCGCCATGAGTCAGCAAGATGTCTGTCTTCATTGGGTTAAAAGAGCGCATTGTCTTTTTTCCCCCCGTCTTTTTGCTATGAGTAATTTGGGATGGTTGCAGTAACAGCACGCGTGACAGAGATCTAAGTGACGGAACTTTACAAAAGGGCATATTTGTGCTGTCATTCTGCCTATTTGGGAACGCTCCCTGTGACCTACTTTCCAGTTTCACAATCATTCTAATGCTCGCTCTGAGTGAGGATGGAGATTGACATTAGAGGACACAGCGGGTTGAGAAAGGACAGTCCATTAGAAGCATCAGAAACACACGCACACACACACACACACACACACACACACACACACACACACACACACAAATGATTTCTTCTCTTTTCAACCAAGTAAGAAAAAAGACTTAATAAGTTACATAATTACAGGAATCTATTATATCAGATACATTTAATACAATAAAAACATTTACGCGCAACTCTGCAAATCAGCATCAATCCAGTGAGCAGGTCGGAGCTGAGTACATGGCAGTAAACAGGAGACCTCTATAAGATTAGTCCTACACCTGGCTCTGGTGTGCGACACAGTGCTCTCTGAGCAGTGGCTGCTGCGACCCACAAACACAGCTTTACTCGAAACATTACACAGAGACCCAGACACAAAATTAGCATCCATGTGTAATATCAAAACCTCTGATTCTATATGACCTGTCTGTCTGGAGACCAGGGCACAACAACGTCCATGAGTAAGTGATAATGTAAACTATTGTCCCACTGGACATCAATATGTTCCAAGACATGCTGCTGCAACAAGCTGCAGATTGTACAAACATCAAGACAAAGAAGCAGACTGACAATAAAGCTGCCTGAACTGTAAATGTGGGAGGGTTAGGTACGTATCGCATTATAAGCAACACAAAATGAGTAACTGCTGCTAACAATACTTCCACACAATGTGCCGGTTTTAGATAACACTGATGAAACAAGAAACAATACGCTCACCGTCCCATCACCTGAAAGGACCTCAAACCAATGTCCAGCCCGGTGCTACACAACATGAAGAAAACAAGTTAATGTTATACTCTCTTGTAATTTGCTTTCTAGCAAAACACAAAACAAAACAAAATTTTACTAGTTACCAAGGATGGATAACCCGTCAATTACCAATCAGCTGTCCCCATTTTGTCCACTAGGACAGTAAAACCTAATTTAGTGGGATCAGAGACTGTATTTGGTAGAATTATAGTCTCATATATGCTAATGTGGACATAGAGACTAGATCATCTGTATCGTTATTATCTGTGACACTTATATATGACGTTTTGAGATAAGGTAACGTGACAATAATAAGCTAGGGCCGAAAACAACATGTGCACTACCTTTGCTTCAACACATGGGCTCATGGATGGAAATGATGTTACCTCAACTCTCTTAATGTTTTAAATGCTGCATTTACTACATTATATTATATAATATTAGCATAACAGTGAGAATCCCAAATTCACAATGAAACAAGTAAATGACCTTAATCCAACATTATCAGTTTCATTACCCCCAATAACTGGAATAACAAGTGCAAGATGTGATGCTAAAAGAAAGCAGTTTGTCAATCACCTAAAAAATTACTTGAACACTGCCACTAAAGTCAGTGTGAACCACACTGAAAATATAACACACAACTTGTTACTCCAAATAAAGACATCAGGAGGAGCTGATTGCTAAGAGTCCTAGTGATGCATTCACTGTCCTGTCCAGCATTGTGAGCCCCACAGGGTTTTTGACGATTAAGAACACACCACTTTGATTATACCTAATTGCAGACATCCCACCCCTCCTTTTAAAACAGGTGGATTCGATAAGACTGTGGTCTTGTTGTGTCAGTGAATGAAGGGTTCATGATTTGGGCCAGGCCGCTGAGGAGCAGTGAATATAAAACAACTGCTTGTGGTCGCCAATGACTATTGACAACACAGTGCACGTAACCGGCAAGCTGAACCGATCAGTGTAAACGGCTATGAATTTCAATTTCACAGTGTGAGGGCTGTTCTCGGCAGGAAAAAAATAATGTATTTTAAGGAGAAAAAGAGTTTTTCTTTTCTCATTTGCTTCAGTCACCAAAGAAAAAGGCAGATCTTTCAATTTAATTCTGATATGCATTGCTCGAATTACTGCTAATTTTGTACATTAAGCAGAGGTATTAATTGCCTTGACCGAGGAGACCAGGCGTAATCATGTCCTTAACTAGTCTGAAAACCAGCAGGGATCTTT
>JAFBJQ010002113.1:144897-175924 GCA_016785345.1 Trinectes maculatus
AAAATCATTAAATAACAATATTTGTACTGAAATCTTTGAAACTTGCTTTGAAATTGATCGTCGCCTTTCCTGTAAGTAAAACATGGTAATTATCAGCCGAGATGCAGAGACAGGCACGGGGCCAGGACGTGCAGGAAATGAGTCTGTCTTTCTTTCAGTCGGCCATTGACTATTAAATCAGACAGAGCGAGATGGACAAGGAGACTGTCCTCTCACTTCCCTCTAATGAAGGAGAGGAAAAGTACCCATTGGTGGATGTCGTGAGAAAGAAGAGCTCCACAGAGTAAGAAAAACTCCACACTAAGCCAAACACTGACACCTATTCTGCTGTGGTTGGGAGGTGAAAGCAGACACACATCATGCTCCCGTACCTTGTCATCCTTAGCTGTGGAGGCTGATACAGGTAAAGTGCAGTAATCAATTTGCTCAACTGACAGGAACGCTCCTTTAGAATACTAATCAGCTTCCGCCCTCCCCTCTTCCCTCTTCCCTCTTCCCTCGCCGTGCCTCCTCCGCCGCCCCCATCTGCTTCTCTCCTTCCTCGTTCACCTTTCTCATGACTTGACACCCGCCCCCTCTCCCAGTGCCCCAGACCTGACCAAATGCTAAAGGAGGGCGGCCTGTCTTCTGCACAGATAACTGCTGCCACTAATCAAGCCTACGTGCACCGGGGCGTGGGATTAAAAGAGCTTGCACAGCTTGACTCAGGCACTGAATGGTGTTAGCACACGCACGCACACACACACACACACACACACACATATGCTTGCACGTACAGGCGAAAAACACACGAGGTCGAAACAAGAACCTATAGGGAAGCCAGGGGGAGTCTCGTCCCAGAGACGCTCACATGTATACACGAGACTGAGACGAGCAAACAACACAACAAGGTCAACTTAAAAGCTGATATGTTAGGTGAACATTCTCGGACTATAAAAGAACACGCACAAGGAGATTAGATCTAAATTTACTCGGCCAGTCAAAATGAGACTCGGCGGCGAGCCACCCATCTCAGAACACATGTCACGCAGAGAGCTGCGGTGTTGTGAGCATCGGCGGCCAGAAAGAGGAACAAACTGGGCTGCGAATTGACAGGGCCCTAATTCTCGTTCGCTTTGCATTTGGGGAGATGAGGGGTTGGGGGGCGGGGGGTCTGCACACCGTATCAAACGCACTCTGGAGTTGCCTGGAGGCTCTAACAAAGTGTCCTCAATGTTACACTGCACGTACATTCATACACACACACCGCCTGAGTGTGTGTCTGTGTGTGTTTGCATGTGTGCGTGTAAGACAGGGGAGAGAGAGACACAACGCCACCCTATGCATCAGCAGGGATATTTCATTATGTACATAACGAGTGCCATTAATCGCTCTTAACAAGAGGACACAACCTCACCTTGGCAGTCTCACATGCACAGCAGGAAGGAGGGGGGTGGGTGTGGGGAGAGTTGGGGGGCATGGAAATATCCACAGTGCGCACAGAAATTAAAATTCACCACAGTCACGGATCCGCTGCCTCCGTTTGACCGAGCGCGTTGTGGCCCGGGGGTGTGTGGAGGAAAGCCAGCAGTCATATAGAAGCCGCTCATCTGACAGTCGCATAAAAGCACCTTAAAAGGTCTAAAAAGAAAGGAGAAGAAGAGGAGGAGGAAGAAGGGGAAGCGAGGGATTAAATATATAAATAAAAGTGGGGAAAATGCCGCAGTGGCAGTTGCCAGCGGGGGCTCATGCCCTTGACATACTGACATGGGTGGAGGAGGGAGGGGAGCACTGTCATGTGACACTCTTGTCATTTGCCTGATCGGTGGCTTGTCCACCCGCCTGTCTGCCCAGCCACCTGGCAAACACCCCCCAACCCCCACCCATTGCAATATCTCGCCCACCTTCATCTGACCTCATCCTCCACTGACCTGAGAGCCCCCCCCCACCTATGCCCACCGCCGCCTACACCCTCCCTGGTCCCCCTCTGCCCCTCTGCAGTCCTAGCACCCTGTCCGCCCCACCCCTAGCACTCTGTCTCCCTCCCTCCCCTCTCCCTCCCCCCGCGGCTGTGCAGCAAGGTCAGGCGGGTCACCGTGTCCTCATCTGTAATCCGCTGCCATTCGTCAGCAGCCCCGGCCCAGGCTGGAGGAGAGCGAGGAGAGAGAGGAGAGGCAGGCGCTCCGACGAGGGGAGAATGCCCAATTAGGCAGCTGTCACACACACACACACACGCACACACACACACACAGAGGGAGCTCAGCACAGCAGAGCAGGAGAGAGCAGGAGGGGAAGGGAGGGAGGCTGCAGAATCAGTCTACTGTCCACAGACAGAGGGGGGGAATTGGGGTTTTACATGAATCTTTTCAGCTGTGTCTGTATTGTTGTGTGTGTGTGTGTGTGTGTGTGTGTGTGTGTGTGTGTGTGTGTGTGTGTGTGTGTGTGCGAGAGGAGCAGTTTAGGGTCAACTACAGTTTAGACACGTATGAATACTATGTGAGGCATGTCAGCAGGAGGGGCAGCAGGGTGTAGTATAGAGTTTTGAGGATATGGTGGTTAAATGACATTTTATGACTGTTCTTATCTGACAGTGAAAGTTGTGCTGAGGAGTCTGTTGAGTACCTCTCGTATCTGTAACCACGAGGATGATGAGATGACCAGGGAGAGGTGGCTGGATGCTAGTGGGACAGGGTGAGAAGAGTCTAATGGCCAGCCGACTCGTCAAACAAATCCAAAGGCCACGTCAATCTGTACCAGCCAGGGCTGTGACTGTGGACTAAGTGGAAGCACCGCACTGAAATTCTTTACTGTCCCAGACTAACAGCAGATATCAAATGGGTGACAAACATCCCATAATTGGATCGTTCATCACCGGCGAACACATCTGTTTTGAGTAATGGGAAAACTAATCAGCAAAAATGATACAGGGACGACTTCAGCTCAGGCTCCCGGGAAGATTTATGCTCGACCAATCCAGGACTCAAGCCTGTACCTATTGATCGTTCGCTCTAAATGCGTTTTCGTTTAATCAAAAGGCAGGAGTCAGAATGGTACCATGCCAGTCGGGTGATGGAACAGGTGTGACCCAACATGCTGGTGGTGGGAGCTGAGGGGGCTCGGTGCACCCTGAGTTGCTGAGAGGAGACTCTTTCTTCCTCCATTCCACCTTAAATGTCAAAGTTCATCAGGGTTCAGCGGAGCTTCAAATCCAGCTTTGAGTGGTTAGTGTTCAAAAGGACTGTGGCCCAAGTGCAGAGGACACTTATCCGGTAAATCCTGTCTGAGTAGAAAGTACAGTTCATAGGGACTTAGGCATGGTGTCATTCAGGCTTTTCACTCAGCCACAGGCGTCTGAGGAAAACTCCTCCTCCACGTGAGACAGTCAGTTTACACACATACACAATGCAAGGGTGGACAATGCTGGCATAGGAGAAATGTCATATAATCATTCATATAATGCAAAGGGATAAACACTGAAATCACTCATATTGTCTTTTTCCAAAAACACACATGTGATGGCTTTTTTCCCAAGGGGCTTACAGTTCAAGAATGTAGTGATAACATTCCAGCTTCCAATCTTGGAAACGCCACTTATCCCAAAAGAGGAAAGAAAATAACCCCCTTAAAAAGAAACATTTCAGAATCAGGTGAATTTTCTGAAATCGATGTAAACGATGAAGAAAAGTAAACCCATTCCTGCTCCTAACCTCGGAACAATATAACAAAAAGGGAATCGTGATGCGCTCAAAGAAAAGAGACACTATAGAATGCAGTTCATTATGGTCACTGTGAAATCCCCATCATGTCCCGCAGACACAGTCCCCATGTCCCCATGGAAATACTCCTGAAATATATGTCGGCCTGTGTCACTGGGCGACTCCACCCGTCTCTGAGATTGTTATTATAGTGACTCAGTGTTTTGTCAGCCAGGTCTCGCTCGACTCTTCCAGCTCTGAAAGTACCTAAAGTGCTCCCAAAGTCTAAAGATTGTAATCTGTGATGTCATATTGATGCATAGCCTGAAGCGGCTCCATTAGCAGCCTGGAAGACAGACTTAGTGGACTCTTACAATGTTGGTACCTTTACATCTACAAGGAAATTTAGATGGACAGCTCAAGATAACTTCTCAGAAAACTTTTCTGTTTTCCTATGTTTTGGTAAACAGTTATGGATGAGATAAGGTTTTTCAGGTACCTGGACTAGTTCAGAGGAATAACATAATGGTATGGCTGAATTCCTTTGTATAGATATAACTGGACTCTGTTAATTCAATATTCTGTTGTAAAAAATCCTCTCCACTTTCTCTGTCACGGAGAGGTCAGAGGTCAGGGTCAGCTACAGTACAAAAGTGTGCACCTGGACTGGAGGAGGGTGTGATCCGGGTCAGTGTAGCACACAAGATGCTGCCAAAAACAAATGGGTGAGCCCAGGTATTCAAAGCAACTCATTCCAACAACCACCTCCCGTACTGCAACCCTGTTACTCTGTACAGCTGTGTGCTGCTGTAGGACAAGACACTGTTGTCAGTGTGCAGCCGCAATGTAATGTGCACTGAAAGCCGATACCCGACTGACCAGCGAACACATGACGACAATGTAAACACGTGTGGACAAGCAAGTATACTATACTCTCTATTGTCCATTCGCTTAGTACACCTATATGACATCCACTGGTGGTTCAGGTTTGTTGTTGTGGTATCAAAACATAACACACAAGACAAACAGATCAGATCAGTCCAGGCATACAGATATCGTTTTGTCCAAATTTGCTGCATTAACAGCAGTTGTTATGAATGTGCACTATGATGTCAAATCATTATAGTACAAACATATTACACACAGCTCAGGAATAAGACAGATGGTGCTGATGTCATAAATAATGGTTCCGTCTTTATTCGAGTGTCCCAGTAAGCCATGACGGTGTGACTGAGCCAGGACCCTCATCACAGCCACACTCAGGCTATGCACGCTCTAATAGGTTCTCATGTTGAAACAGCTTTTTAAAATGAAAACTATCTCTGTCCAGGTGTTAAGGAGTGCTTACGCTCTGCATCAGAGATAATCTTTATCCGTGCTAACACATGACCACTGACGTACGCCGGTCATGCGTGTGCAGTTGCGAAACAGGAAGCGGACTGTCGACTCTGCAGACAGATCCAGCAGCGTCTCCAAACATCTCTGTTTTAGAGTTTGTGAACCCTGCAGCAGTGTGGGCAGCAGGCGTAAACAGCAAGAGTGACATAACATTTAGAACAAACACATATCACTGCAAACGCAACTGGGCCGTCTGACTTGCGAAACGACGCAGGTATTAAAACGAGCGCTTCAGGAACACGGTGCGTGTGCGGGAGAAAACAGATCTGCAGGATTGACGCTGTAAATATGCTGAGTAAATGTGTTTATATTTGCATTGCAGCCCTTTAGCTGCTGGTGGTGGTCAGCCCTGCTTTTAATAACCAACAGTAGTTACAGTAAACCCCACAGGGACCACCTGCAGATGAGCTATAGTTCGCTCCTCCACCAGTGGCTGCTCTTATGTGATTGGTCAAAGAAGGTGGAATTTATTATGTTTTGCATTTGGCCATTAGTTCACTGTCCCTTTAAATAACTTTAAGGCCTTTTTTTCCCTCTTCCTACCTCCCGCCCCTGAGGTTTATCACTGTGACTCTTCCATCTTACACACACACACACAGGCACACACACAGACCTCCCGTATGTGTGGTTGGCAACTACAAAGCAGTTAGCCAAGCATCTCTTGGCTCTGTGCAGAGAGAATAAGACACTCTCATTACTGCCCTTAAAAAGCTTTTGGCCTCACACGATCCACTCCAGACCCAGACGCCGGTGCAGAATGTCGCAGGACACATTTGGGGAGTGGAAGTCTACATTTTCCTTCACAGCTTCGTTCTGTGTTTGTGTGCATGTCTGTGGCTGATGGTTTTCAAACACCCCCCCCCCTTCCCCGCAGTTCCCCCTTCCTGTTCCTCTTTAATGTCACAGGGCTGGCTCATATGACCTTGAGCAGGAGTGTTGGCACGGCAAGAGCGAGAGCTGCCTCGCCTGCAGGCGCCCTTGAACTGGATCTGCAAGACAAAAAAAAAAAAAAAAAGCCCTTCACGCGGCCTGATAGACATCTCAGCCCTCTTCCTACTCCCCACCCACACCCAACCATCCGCCCCCTTTTCTCCTCGGCTCTTTTATTCAATCTACGCCACTCCTTATCTGTTCCCCCTGGTGGGGAGAGATTTATCAGGATGCTGTATCTTTAACCTCTCTATCAGACGGTAGGTAGACACAGAATTTCAAAATGTCTGACCGATCGGCCTGCTTGGATTTATTTTCACACCACCACCACCACCACTAACACTAATATCTCTCCTCCATGCACAGGCCTCGTGCCAGTCGAGCGGGGGGGGCAGCTCCTTTATGGAATGCACCTGTGTGATGAGACACCATCCGCCCAAGGTGTTGTTTACGTACAAGGAAATTCCAGACTGTTTTTTCCCCCCCGCTCTGCTCTGTGCACTGGCACACACTGACCTGTAGCTTCAAAACAAACGTTGAAAGGATGAGCGTCAGCTTACAGCCATTCGCCGCTCTCCGGCTCTGAGAAGGCGCCGTGCCTCTCAGCCAGTGTTTTGACAGGTTGCTGGTGACCCCCCGGGTCCCAGTGAAGAACTCCTGATTTTCCAAAGTAAACACCATAGTCCACAGTTCAAAGTCCGACTCTGTGGGGTCAAACTCTGCTCTTACATGAATGCTGAGCATAGTTACAGTAGCAGCACCGAGAAGGGTTTTATCAGTAAATACTGCAGTAACCCAAAGTTCATGTACTACAGTACAGTATTCAGATGGCCCCATTAGGAACAGCATGTTCAATGTCTGCTCCTTCTAAATTCTAAAACAGCCCTTTTGTATGAGCATAAAACATATACAAAGTAAAACTCTGTGCCTGTGTGCGTGCATGTGTGTATGTGTGTAGGCGTGTGTGTAGGCGTAGGCGCGTGTGCGTGTGTGCGTGTGTGCATGTGTGTGAGGGCTGTACTGGAGGTTTGGACACTGAGACTGGCCGGGCCCTCCTCCTGGTTCTCTTCATGCCTGACCTTTGAAAACTGTAATGTTATCACATGTCATACGCAGGCCTGCTGGAAACCATCTGCTGAAAGCACAGTGGCGGCTCCCTGTCACCAAAAAAACAACAAAAAAAAACATGTGCGCACACACACACACACACACGCTGGTGTGGTGAGTACTGGTTCTGACTGGTTTGCTGCTCAGCGCGCGTCACCTTCGCGCACACAAACACCGACAGCGACACACATGTATACACCCCCTCATAGGCTGTTGTTGAGCGACATGAGCTATGAGCAATCTCCTCAATTAGTGTTACGGGGCTATCGCAGAGAGACATGAGGTTCTGGGGCTAAGAATAACATTAGACAGGTCTGATGCCTGGCAGTGGCACGGCTCGGCTGCCGTGGTAATAAGGAGAGCCGGGTGCGTGCACTAACCAGAGTCTCCCTGTTAATCCGATCCCCCGCCATGTTTAGCCCCACCTCGGGATATTATGTTATGTTTGTTAGTGTGACACCTTGGATAATAAGGCTGCTTTTACTCAGAGCGAAACCAATATGATTAGCATTAGCCTGGACTGAGACAGGAAAAGAAAAAAAAGACCTAATGAACCTTGTGTTTATTTGATGTGAAATCCCTTGTTTACCTATGTAAAGTGAATAAAAATGGGGTTTTCATATCATATCAGGGGCGACAGCAGCGACCCATTATAGATCCCCCACAGAAGAGCCAAAAAGCAGACTGTTGTAGAGGCACCACAGTGTCCTGGGAGATTCATTACAGGCAGATTTGTTCCACATAGTGAAATATGAGTGAGCGCCACTGCCTGAAAATTGCATTGGTCCATAAGCAGACCCCGACGCAAGAAGACGCTCTGATATTCAGTTCTTAAAGGTCCTACCTCTGCACAACAGCCGCAGCAATTCTTTGTGAGGGGATTAGACCCTGCCTTCATCCTGTTGGTTGAAAGTAGTAAAGGATACGAAGCAAAGAGTGATGGCAAAAATATATGTAAAAAATCAGAATTCAGTCATCAATCAGTTTCATAACTGTGGTTTAATGGAAATAAACCAGAAAGCCAAAAATCAAAAATGTGCCACCTTTAACTCTTGTTTCAACACATTATTCATCTGTCTGGCTTAGCCAATGCTGCCCCGGACCTTTAACAAGTTTGTATAAAGTTGTATAAAAAAGGTTTTTGTCTCGCCAGAAAAATCTCCTGTACTCAAACGATCTCTCCACATCTCTGGCTTTGCCGCAGACGATGAGCAGGGGTCACGGCAACAGCATAAGCATCTGTATCGCTCGTCTGTGCTGCTCCATCCATATTTGAACTTAGTACAGTAAATAAGCCGACCTGAATAAAGTGGAGCAAACCTGGCAGAAAGCGGGCTATATTTAGCAAACAGCAGCCGCGTGTCAGAGAGGGAGAAATGTGAAAAGATCCTTTGGTTAAAAGCGTGTGCGGCGCGGGCTCTGAGCGTCTCCTGTCAGGTCCGCCTGCACTCATCAAACGCTATTACCAGAGACTGAGAGGGGAGCGGTGGAGCTTATAGGAGGCGGCAGTGTAGCACAGACTCCCAGGCTTAGATGTACGTGTGTTTTTGAAGTGCGGGGCTGGCGAGTGAGGAGAGACCTCCGCGCTCAGCTTGGGGCGTATAATCTATGGTTCATTTGCAGCTTTTCTCCCCAGTATGACAAGCCGTTTACAAGACGTAGCCTCTGCCGCTGACCCAGTTCTGAGTGGCTGCGTCTCGCGACAAGGCCCTGCCTCCCCATCAGGCCCTGCTCCTCGTCTAACTGACGATAACACCGCCACCCTCTGCCTTCATGAACTGTGGGGGGGAAAAAAAAAAAAAATAGGTCGCCCTGACCCACTTTTCCTCTTCTTTTTTTCCCTCCCCTCCCTAAGATCGTGCAAGGAGTTCTGCAGAGCATGATCATGGGAGACAGTAAAAGGGAGGGGGGGAGGGGGGGCAAACAAAGGAAGAAAGGAAGTTAAAAAAAAAAGACGAAGCAAGAGACTTCTGCGCAATGAGTCCCTGCGTTCTGGCAATGGCTTCCTGTGGCCTTTGGAAAAGAGGTGACCATAAGCAGCAGTCCGGCTACATCTGACAAAAACACTGCTCCCATGGTCCAAACCGATCTTCAGGCCTCACCCATCCAGCCCGCCTCCCCATTTCTACATCTCCCCTTCTTGGTGGCCGTTATTCCATGTCTTACTCAGAATGCTAAATGGGATCCTCAGCCTTATTTAAACACAGACGTACATGCTTCTTTTTTGCAGTCATTCAACACCAGTGAAGTTATGACATGTCATGCAGCTAGAAGAATTATGAGCCTTTCTTGGCTACGGAGGATATTATGGGTGTGAGCTGAGCCGGGAGCCGCTCTAATGCCTGGTAGCATGACACCGGCCCCTGTGAGTGCCTAAGCGTGGGTTAGGACTACTCATGATATATCTCGGATCACGCACGGTGCTCTCATGCAAACCCCTTCCTCATTAAGCTGCACTCGCTCATGCATTGCCTTTGTAATCCCCCCCGCACAGTAACCATGGCTCTCCTCGTCAGGCACGATCCTAAGACAACAGCTGAGAGTTTCATTCATGTACACAACTGTTGGTTTATTCTGCAGCTCCCTTTGTATCAGAGCTGGATCCCCGCTGGACCCTTTCTGAAAAGCCTAATCAATGCACACCTTCGACTGCCTCATTTAAATATTAATGTCGCAGCCAAAAATCATCACTCATCACTCACCGGTGCCTCTGCGTTGCTTAGCAACCTTTGTGTAGCTCCTGTTGGAGAGCTATATTTGTAGGAGCGAGAGTGACATTTAATCATTACCTTTTAAAAACCTCTTACCTTAAAAGAGACGTATGCGACCAAACTGTTCTACTTCACCTGTAGCGTGCAACCGTGTTCTATAACAATAATAATCCGCCTTATAATGAGCCTTATTATGAGTTCACACATTCAGTCTTTCATCATCAATGTGACAGAATGAATTGAGTGAGTACATTTTAAAATCTGGTTCCACAGACCTCTTGCACAATAGGGAACATTGGCCCCCGATGGAAGGGACTGCCTGTGTTTATATATGTGGACACATGCATCAGCAGCCAACCAGAGGAGAGTTCACCTGGCACAAGACACTCACCAGCACGGTGCTAACTAAGCCCCTGTGTGCTAATGGTGACCTGGTGCACACAGACATGGTGGTGCCTCTGAGACGTGTCATGAAGCCCGCTGCTCCACTTCCCTCTGTTGCCAAAGAAACTGTGCTCCCACACGACACAGCGTCTTACTGTGATCACCAACGTACATAACAAACACTGAGAGAGAGACGTGGGGAGAGGTGACACCGGAAAAAACAGGTTATAACATGCTCATTCGGCACAGGCTGGTGGAGGTTGTAGTTCCAGTTAGGGGGGGGGGGTGGATGTAGGTCAAGCCCTGCCTGCTCATAAGCAACAAGGTCAACGCTGAATGGAAAGGTGGCTTAGAGAGAAAGACGCCGTGGATAAAGCACGTTTGTCTGGCTCCGGTGCCAGGCCCAGCCCCAGACGCTTCAACACAGTTACACAAGCACACAGCCACTCTGCGCGACCCTTAGCTGTGACATGACATGCGTCTGAGCGTGTGCATAAGACTGGACGTTATACAAGCTTTACTGTTACTCCCATTAACTTGCACATGAGTCAGCAGCACTATTGTTGTGCTGCATTCTTTGTGCAGAACCATGTTAAGCACATGAGAAACAGAGCTGCACCTCGGATGACCGGCGGCTGAAAACCCACATCCAAATGATGTTACAGGTTCTAATACTGTAGGTCCTCTTGTGTGAGCTACAGGTGTTTCCAGGTGTCAGCCTGAACACAACAATATATCACTGTTTATATCCCAAATAAAACTCACAGAAAGCTTTTGCAGGTCACATTTTAACATTTGCTTAACATATAGAAAATAACAAAATACAAGTGTCAAAATCACAGCTCAGCTTTTTTCCCTTGTGTTTAACCGATACAAGGAAACATATGTTCATCTGGTTTGGTCTTATCTTCCTCAGGTCTTAGTTATCCATCCAGACAAATAGTGGCCTGTAGCAACTCCTGCTGCAGGCCACTATTTGTCTAGTCGAATGTTCCTTTTATTCCAGCTGCCACAGTAAGATGAGAGGCGTAGCATATGGGAATTAGAGATACTTGGCTCCATATAGAGTAAAGAAACATTGCTTGTTGCTTTTTCATGTACCATTTTTTTTTTTAACTTTGTCAAGATTTACATAATAGTATGGGGTGCCACAATAAAATACACATATAAATTAAGTTTTTGAGCGAGTTCAGTTACAAAGAATGCATAAATGCATAAGAAGAAGGTTGTCACCTCAGAAATGAAAGTCCCATTAAAAAAAAAAACGCTGCTAATTGAATTCCAGCCCGAAATTGAAGGAATTGATAAAATCATAATCATTCATATGCCTCACCGTGACACAACAAATGCTCCATGAAATCAGTGAATCATAAAAGTCTGGAGGAACACAAGTGAAACAGTGCCTCCCTCTGACTGTGTAGCTGTCTGGAGTAAAAGCTGAGTTCATTTTTCTCAAAATAATAAAAGCTGGTTGACTGGCGTGTGGATGACGTGTACTAATGCAGTCTTAACAAAGTGGGCTGTGATCCTGCCATATGGTAAACATAGCCGTGGGCACAAATGCTAATGTTCTGACATAAAAATACTCAGAGGCAAGAGATAGGAGCTTGCTCTAAGGCGAGACAGTGAACCAGCATGGTTTTAAACAGCGGGGCAGCTGTGGGGAGTCAGTGAAGGCAACTGCAATAACACAAATCCAAGCAGCCTGCTCACTCTGGACATGAATCACTCTGGACACGGACGACCTCTCGCTGACATATGCCGGTATCAGTGATCGAGAACTGAGGAGATGACTAAACCTGCTGAGCTCGTCACCACAGTCAAACAGGGTGGAAACTTGTGGGAGGCGATTCCCGAATTCAGATGAGGGCAGGGATCAGTGGAGCTGCACTGCTCAGTGTGACATGACCTCAACCCTCTCTGACCTCGCAGTGAATGGCCAATTGAGTGACGGGGCCTGCAGCTGCATGCGGGCCTTTGGCGAACGTCTCCACCCCCTCATCCTCGTAGACATACAAGGTCAGGGGAGAGGACAGGGGGTGAGGCTGGGTGAAGGGTGTCACATGATTGGATCTCCTTCTGGAGAGTTACTTAAAAAGCCTCCTCAGCAATCAGGTCAAGGTCGTGCTCCAGCCTTAATGCCAAAGGAAAAGAGAGAAGTCTGTGAATGCGCGAGCGCGCGTGTGGACGAGTGCACAAAGACAGATGACAGGAAGGACGAGTGACTACGCACACCTTTACGTGTTCAGCAGTCCTGGGTCCCCGATCAACTGAAAACACTGGCTATGATTCTATTCGCTGGTTTAATCTCACTGCTTAGTGGACACTTATTCAAAGTCACTTCCACATTTATCACTCTTGCACATCGCTCTCCATTTCCACAGCTGGATATTTACTGGAGAAATCCAGGTTAATTGCCATTGCTCAAGGGCAGAGTGTAAGCCAGAGTATGAGCCAGCAATCTTCTGGTCACTAGTCCATTTTCCCTAAGTAATAGGTCATATGGCTGCCTCAAGTCATCAGCCCAGTGCTCTCCATCCTCTCTCAAATGGCCTCTCTGCTACCGGGAGCCTTCTAACACAGTTATGAGAAAGCTGCACTTCTGAACCACAGTCTTTCAGTCTGTTTAGTCTGCTCTAGTGAGGATGTACTGAATAACGCCACCTCGCTAATGGATTTACAAGTGGGCTGGAGGTTTACAAAAGGACGGCATGTTTCAGGAATTCAAGAGACCACTTTGAGTGAAAGAGGGGGACTGGGATTTTGCCATGCGTCCTTGGTCCTTCCTTTGCTGGGCGTGCCGAGTGCATGCATTTTCCTAATTCAGATATATATACTTATTTAACCAAAAAAATTTCAAAGATTATTGTCTATTCATCGACTGAAAAATGTATTAAAAAAGAGTGAAAGCTGAAGTCGCTGCGAGGTTGAGCACATGCATATTTGAACAAACCTTAAATATTATTTTGGACTAACAAATCTTCGACCTCAGAATAACATATCAAATAAATGAGGCGTTCCAGAGGGGGTTCACTGACACCTCCCTATTGGAAACCCAGGTAATGTGCTGCAGATCCATCTGAACTCACATAGCTCCAACTCTCCACTGCCACCCGCACAGGTCCCTTGTTGCCCAGCAACGATTCAGCTCATCACCAGAAGCCAAAAAGTTACACAATTACAGTTCATGCCAAAAGAGGATGTGGGGTGTGCAGCACGTAACATCCGACTTAGTGTGACTAAGATGTGGGTGCGAATGAGAGAATGAGTGTGTGTGTGTGGGAAAAGCCTGCGAGTGTGCGAGGGGTTGCACAGAAAATTACCCAAATACAGACAGTAGAACGGTGTAGTCTGGCTCATAGGTACAAAGTGCAATGATGCCTGAATTTACCCAAACCTGCCCCTTTTTGCAATGAAAATAAACGTCAGGGGACACAGCCCTCCACGCATATACTGCATATGCATTCCCCGCGCTCCCTCCCTCCCTCCCTCCCCCCCGTCTCCCCGTGCAATATATCCATCATTCATTCATAAATTCTGAAAACTCCTCTTTAGTTAATTGCCTGGGAAAATCTAATTTCAAATGAAAGCTTTTAAAAGAGAAAGATATAATTAAGTTGCAGGGATTTCTCTGCCCCCTCCTTGTCCGGGGGGGGTTGGTGGTGGGGGCGTGTGCTGTGACATGTGC
Organism: Trinectes maculatus; assembly: GCA_016785345.1. NCBI lineage: Eukaryota > Metazoa > Chordata > Actinopteri > Pleuronectiformes > Achiridae > Trinectes > Trinectes maculatus. Next base: position 158,790 of record JAFBJQ010002113.1, read on the forward strand.
TGTGAGCCGTGCAGCTCTGCACCGCACTGCTCCGTGTCAGGGAAGTCATACACCCATGTTTAAAGCGGAGTGTTACGTAAAGCCTCCCCCTCTGCACAGGCTTACTGCACCAGACGCTGTGTCCTTGCCTGGGCTGCTCAAGGTTCCCAAAAGGACAGGCTGCTAAGAAGTTGGGAAGGACGGGGCCCTGTGATAGCCTGCAAAGGGAGGGAGGGAGGGAGGGAAGGAGGGAGGGTGGGGGCGAGAGCCGCTGCCTGTGACAGCCTTGGACTTTGAATTCAGCGCCAGACAGGCTCATGCATCAATCCCTCAACTTACAAAGACAAGCCACTAACCTTGACGAGGCCAGGGACTCTTCAGGAATGAGTGGCATTTTCACTTAGGCCCGGCTTCTCCCCTGCACTGCTGCCACATAACCTGCTTAAAATAAGACACAGTTGAATAACAGCCGACCTCAGTCTCTGGACGCTGCGTCCCACTGTTCTAGCCCTTCAATCCTCAGGCTTCTTAGACCCCGCCAGGGACGTACGCAATCACATACCGCCAGGCAACGCAAATAGCGTTTAGCACAAAAGGTGCAGCAGCCTTGTCGGAGGGGTTGAGTGAGGTGTGGAGCACGCTCAGGTGAATCTGTGTTTACTGAGAGCAACTGTATTATGAGACTTAATTACAAGCACCGCAACTAAACAATCACAACAACAGCAGCACCAAACGGGCAGAGAGGTGTCAGCCATCTTTATCCTTTGTATCGCTCTGAAAGAAAACAAGGCCAACGGATCACATGTGCACACAGACAGGGTATGCCATCTATTTCTGACTGTCTGTCCTCGTTCCCCTTGCAGCCTGCCCACTCTGTCACACGTGTGACATTGGCCTGCTTGTGGCAAAAGCAGAGACCTCCCCCCCCCCTGTCTGACTGCAGCATCCTTGGCAGCACGTTCACCACAATGGTAGCGAAACCATCGTGCTGCACCTCGACTGCCCGGGGCAGCGGCTTTGCTACAGGAGCATGAGAAAGCGAGCGGGAGAGAGGGAGGGAGAGAGGGAGGGAGGGAGGAGTCAGTTCCACTCGACTCCTCTGCTGTGACCATACCAGCCGGGCCAGGAGAGGAGTCAGCTCCTCTCACATCACCCAGGAGGTCTGCTGCTCCACGCTACATCTCCTCAGCTTTGACTTAAGGAATCAGAGGAGATACGGTGTTGAGCTGGTGGCTCCATTACCGCAGAGCGGAGTAAGCTCGATGCTGTTACCCTGCTCTGCTCCACTGATCGTTACAATTAGGCCTCCACAGCTGTTGTTTTCCAAAACAGGCCACTGCTTCATGTGGGTAACATGGAACATCCTTCTCTTTCAGACTCCTCCCCGCTGCAGGAGCAGCTTTCAGTGAAGTTTAAATAATTCACAGTAATTGCAATCAGCAGCGATCAATCGGTGGAGATAATTGAGGGGCCTGTCATTGCGCCAAGGCCAAGGTGAAGCGTGAAGGCAGAGGGGTGGAGGGCTGGAGGTGAGGGTGAAGGGGGAGGGAGGGGAGTCATTCAACAGATGAGCTCTGGCTAGCACAGCTCTCAGGGTGTTGCAGTCGAGGCGTACGTCTTTCCCTCCTTGCATTTCGTCATTCCGGGCCACATCCAGGAGCGATGGCCGTAAAGGCACATTTCCCCATTCCTGCCATGTCATCAGAATGAGTCCCATTGACTTTGGCTGCCTTCTGTTCATGACAGAAGCACCAACAGGAGCCGGAGTGATTGCCCCTGAATGAGATAGTGCTGCTATAACTGAGAGCGCTCACTAAAACCCAGCACACAGTGGGAATAATCTCAAACTGCCCACACAGGGGATCTTATATCAGAAAGCCAATTCAGCTCAAGTAGTTTAGTGCTTTGTGTTCTGAGGCGCTTTGTATTCAGTGGCGGCACAATATTCTCCAAAAACCCCTTTACATCACATTCTGATATCTAAGTGTCTCTTTATGCATCTCCCTGGCTAACTTATAATCAGTATTGGAAAAGTGGACCTCCACTGTTAATTCTGAAATGCACATTTATTTTTTTTATATACAATTCGGATGGTTTCAATCACAGAGTCAATCTGTGCTATATTTACCATGACATCACCAGAATCTTGCCATTTACTTCATCATGTCCTGGATATTCCCAACCCAGTGCATATAGAGAAGTGTTACCTACAGTGTATCTTACATGTGTGTGTGTGTGTTTGTGTGTGCTGCAGGAGGCACAGGGTCAAGACACTAAAGAGTGCTAACATTCTCTTAATTGTAGATGCTAAAAACAAATTCAACATCAACCGGTCTTGTATTGTGCTTTTGTCTTGTCACCGTGACTGAAATTTACAGCTCCATCGTAGCAGTGTAAATCTCCACAGCACCAGCGCTGACTATTGTTATTAGGAGAAAGTGTCTACTGAATAAACAAACAGTAACGAGAACAATAAAGCGATTCGGCTTAATGCATGCTCCTCACAAATATTATAGAGCCCAGACAATTACAGGAATGAGCCTGTGGCCAGTGGGTCTCGGGTTCGATTCCTCGGTGGGCTGATGAAGTACAGGCCTGCAAGTGGATGAGAAATGCACTTCTCTTCCTCAACATCTACTGTCAAAGTGCCCTTGAACAATGTTCAGTGGCCAACAACACAAGTGCTGGGCAGCTCCCAGGTCTATAATAAATCAAACCCTCTGCAGTAAATGCATGACAGTTGTTCGGGTAGATTGCACATTAGTTTGTTTATTCCCAGAGTATCTCAGCAATCAGAAAGTACGATGCCACCCTCAATTTTTGTCTGCCCGCATGTCCCTTGCTATTGTGAGTGACAGATTTACAAACAGTGGGCTCGGCGTTGGCACCGTGGTGGCAGTTAGAGAGGCTGTTAGCAGAGATAAGTGCCTGGGCATGTGCTCCTGTATCTGTGGCATCATCCTGTATAAAAATATACACTATTACATCAAATTATTTTAAAGGAGAAAGCAAAGTCACCAACTGGCAACAAGCAGTGTGGTTCTCAAATCACTTGTTTTGTCCCCCCCCCAAAAAATACATCCTCATAAAAACACATCTGTGAAAACAGACACGAACGGCACAAGAAAACACCTGCATGAACACTGTCAAACACACACACACACATATGAAAACATGCCACTTTCATACGGCAGCAGTGGCGTTTTGATGGCAGATAAGATTTGCTGTGATGAAAGGCAGCCAGCGGATAAGAGCGACGAGTGCAGAGTCCAATCTTGTGACTGTTCAGCAGCCTCGGCATAATTTGCATTTGGCCATTTGAATGTCCCCTGCTCCTGCTGCAGACGACTGCACATCACTCAACTGCAGCTCCCTGGACACAAGCACATGGCTCGGTCACATCAAGCTACATCTGATCGTAGTCTGAGTCACTGTGCGGCTCCACACAACACGCAAACAAAAGTAGTTTTGAAGCGTAACTTAACAAGTTGGGCTATAAACGCGGGGGGGGGGGGGTGTTAGTTATCTACGGCGATGACAGAGGACAAGCTGAACTACCTTGAACATCTTGTATAAGTTCAGGTCAAATAATTAAGCGGCTTAAATGCTCAACAAAGGAAAGGCTAAAAAGGCCGAACCCCAGACACAGGCAGTATTTAGAAGGCTTTAAAAAAAAAAGTTCCACTTACTTTCTGTGTTCATTTAGTTACTGCAGTTCTCTGTGTAAACTGCCCTTTTAGAGCATGAACACAGGAGGCACTCTGACCTCTTTCCCGTAACATGCAGTGGACTTTCAGCCCCTGACCTCCTGCCTCCACGCTGATCCAAAGTCCAAGGAAGCAATGGGACATTTCAGGAAATGGAGCACCGACACACACAGGCCATTGAAGACACCTCACCGGTAGTTACTGGAAAACAACCCCATCACAACATATCGGACATGATGACACAGTGATGTGACAGGCTGCAACCGACAGACCTCAGACAGCCACATTCCGGTCAGCCGACTCGAGCGAAGCTTAAAGCGAGCAGCTAGAGTAGATTCAGAGAAGCTGTGTTTTTTAGAATGGGGTTACGGTAACGAGGCAAAACAAAATGATCATTAATGGGGATCATTAACTAAGCCATGAATCCATACCACGTCTATTTAGAGTGCATTAAGAGGCCAAATGTTACCTTGATGCTGATTATCCAGGAGAATTGTTGCAGCAACACTGCGCTGCAACATTTTAACTAAATTGCCCTTACACTGTATTTACTGTACAGGCTCGGGGCTTAGTGCCACTGTCACTGCCCCCACCTGAGTGCTTATGCAGTGTAACATAATGAAAGTAACACTATAGGGAATATACACGCATACATACGCCAGGCAAACATGAATCCCTTTTAGAATCAACTGCAGCCGGGGGCAAAAATAATAAGAATGAAGATCTCACGGTGAACTTGGTGTCTTGGCAGCCATGGAGATTTCTCATTAAGGAGCCTGATGCATCCAGGACCAGGCTGTATTTTAACACCACTGCAACAGAAACACTGATGACTCAGGCTGAACATGGGAGTCGTCACAGGTCCTTGTCAAGGCCTGGAGGGTCGCTGAGACCCCTGCCAGCTTCTCTGAATGAGGCAGGACTCGTCAGTAGTAACAGTGCAGCTGTGAGGTGTCTCCCATTGGTGGTGCTAACACTACCTTCAAATGGGATGAGTCAATGTGATGAACCGGAGCGACGCCGGATTCCAACTCCACTGACTCGCACACACACACACACATATACTGTGTGTTGTTATTCTATAGGCCTGCGGGGTGGTGATGTCCACACAGTGATCAGTGGTCTGACACACACACACACACACGCACACACACACACAGTGTGAATATACAGGACGGTCTCATCTGATCGCTGCGTGATGACAAATCATCCTCTTTACCAGGCCTCATGTAGTTGTCATGATGTGTGTGTAACACACACACACACACGCACACAGCTGCGGCTATTACTCAACCAAACACACACACACACACACACAATGACACATTTAATTTCCCTCTTCTCTATTATGCAGCGTTTTCAGCGCTGGCTCCATATGCGCCTCCGCTCGCCTTACGACATACACCACACACACACACACACACACACACACACACACACACACACACACACACACACACAACACACACACACACACACACACACACACAGACACACACAGCCTTCCCTATACACGACAAAAAAAGCAGGCTGATATCGGGTACAACGCTCGACACCGCGGTCTGGTCATACAGTAGAATGATGATGACACATGCGCGTGCGGTCCGCTCCGTAATTTCCCTCTTCTCTATTATGCAGCGTTTTCAGCGCTGGCTCCATATGCGCCTCCGCTCGCCTTACGACATACACACACACACACACACACACACACACACACACACACACACACACACACACACACAACACACACACACACACACACACACACAGACACACACAGCCTTCCCTATACACGACAAAAAAAGCAGGCTGATATCGGGTACAACGCTCGACACCGCGGTCTGGTCATACAGTAGAATGATGATGACACATGCGCGTGCGGTCCGCTCCGGTGCGGTCCGGTCTGGTCCGGCGGACAGATCACCTACCTGCGGCGTCCAGCCCTCAGTCAGCCGGAGAGACGCATCGCTCCGCTCCGCTCCGCTTCCAGTCGACAGCAGGCAAATCCAATGAAAACGGCCGCGGCGAGGCTTGACACTTGAGGCAGGAAACAGAGGCGTCGAGGCGGGATGTGACAAAAATAAAAATAAAAACAATCAAAACGTTTATTCCAAATAAAAGATGGCTGGTGTGTGTATGTGTGTGTATGTGTGTGCGCTCGGACAGGGAGCGCGCTGTGGAGCGTGTAGTCTGTGTGGACTGTTTATTCTCGGAGTCTCCTCCTCGCTGTGGAGAAGTGAGCGCAGACAGCCACACTCCTCCCCCTCCCCCTTCCCCCCTCCTCCCCTCTCTCACCCCCTCCTCCCCCCGCCGCTGACACCACCCTTAAAGGAACAAGCCCTCAACCACCCTGCTACTGCTGCTACTGCTGCCCACTGTCACACAGTAACACACTCACAATACACACTCTCTCTCTCTCACACACACACACACACACACACCAGCTGAGATCTTTGTTTTCAGTCTGCGTCTGGTTGCTGTTGTTGCCTTCATCGTCTGTAACTGAGACGAGCGGTCATTAACAATAACATGAACACCGGGTTACAGTGAGGTCCGGTGGTGGCAGGTACAGTAACACAGTCAACACAGTCCAACACAGTCCAACACAACACGGTCCAGCGTGTATCAGTCCTGAAGGGACTCTTCCCATGCAGCTGAGTGTGGTTACTGAGACTTACACTTCAGATTCAGTGAAAAAGTTCAAAAGTTATATAACTGAAAGAGCTTTGTAAAATTTGAAAAAGAAAAAAAACAAAAAAAACCAACACCAGAACAAGTGTTACCAAATGTTTAGTTTGGAAACCAGAATAAAAATTCACATGTGCCCTTATACTGTATAATGACAGCTGCATTTACCTGCTGGCCAAATGTGATGGCAGGGCTGCAAAGTTGCATTATGGGTAACGTGAGACCCAATATTAAAGAGAAATTACTTTAGCTTTAGCATACCCCGTGTGACTCTGACAAGTCTCCACACTTTGCGGCAGTGCAGTAATAAATTGACGGAGTGCCCCTTTAAGCTGCACATTTAAGGTCTGCCTGGTTTAATGTATCCCCAGTATTAATGTCATAAACAATTCATTTCAGTACTAACCTCTATATTTTTACATTTGGGGAATAAAGGTCCTTCCCCACTGGTCTCTTCATGTCATGGTGAAAACCTTTGTACATCAACATGTTTTCTTTAAAAACGGGCTGTAAGACCCAATTAATGAGAGGAGTAAAGGCAAAATCCCTAACACACTATCAAAACCAAATCTCCTCTGTACCAGAAGCAGCTGATTCAAATGGTGCTTCACTGAAAAGCAGAATTAAGTAAGACCAACGTATTAGTCAAAGTCTAATGAAATCATTAGGCTTCTCCTTGGATGACGTCCAAAATATTAGAGTTAAAAGAATATATATCCATCACAGTATCTGAGGTTTAGTACTGGCTGAGAGCAGGTAGTGAAAATTAACACAATAACATGGAGGTGGTTCTGAACAAGCTCTCAGGCTGCTCCCAGGTGTGAAAGCATGTCACTAACGTGTGAAGCAGGGGGTCACTCACAGACAGCAGATGCTCAGACAGCATCAGGACTCTTTAGCTGACTTAGAAAGTATTGCGTCATTTTAAAAAAAAAAAGAAAAGAAACAGGGTCATGATGAGGAAGGTTTCACAGATGCCCGTTAACTGTGTAACTTTAAACTTTAGACATTGTGCTCTCAGTGTTTTCACTCCCCCCCCCACACACACACACACACACTCACACCCCCCCACACACACACACACACACACCACGTCTCTTTCTTTTCTGACATCTTGTGCTAATCTGTGCTATCAGGTCCACTGGCCTGCAGTCTGTCATCTCAACACGGCCTTGAACAAAATGTCTCTGAAGAGCTGAGGAACATCAGTGTTCTCATGAATAAGAACACAACAACATAACCTACTTCTACCGATCCCTCTCTGTGTTTTCCTTTTCAAATGCAGAATGGGACACGGCGTGTGTGTGTGTGTGTGTGTGTGTGTGTGTGTGTGTTGGGAGGGGACTCCTCCTCCCCCCTCTGCTCAGCTATCACATCATGCTGTGTTATTGGCCACTTGTATTCAGCTGGTTGGATACTGTGCCTCCTAACCTGCTGTAACCCCACCGTGGTGTTTAAACAGTAATTCAGTTCATTGCCAGTAGTATAAACAGAGGTGGCACTCAATGTGTCATTCAGGTAAATTGGATAGTTTTCTTTTACAAGGTTGTTGTTCGCAGTAGGTGTTACCTGCAATTTGCATTTTGAGTGCAGCAGCAGTTAAAATCTGATCAAAGTCCTCGCCAAAGTGCTATTCATAAAAAGTTGATGTTGTTGCATTTATTGTTGTTGTCTGATTGCAGCACGAGTGCTGCCCAGGACAATATTTATGTTTCGCCATAATATCAACCTTAATACAAACGAGCCGACTGGCTGAATAATTTGGAAGGTATCTCAACTTGTGACCTCTGAACTCCAGTGACCTCTCATCTTTGAACTCTGACCCCCGAATGCCACATAAATGGAGATACAATGTCCTCCCTTTCATTCCTTCCCCCCAACCCAAACACGTTGAACTTTGCCCTTGAAGCCTTTCTCAGAAACACGGTTCAGGAAACTCTGCCCTTTGACCTGAAGTATGGAGACAGATTGTGGCCAAGGAAAAAGTCTCGGTCTTTTCGACAACATTGTGTCATGACTTGTATTTATGTGTGTGATTTACCGTGTTCTGTCGGGGACTGAGAAGAAGAAGGCTGATTACAGATGTTACCAGGTGGGTTGCCGTGTTTGGTTTGCGACAGCAGCAGCCAGGAACAAAAGAGGAGAGGAAAATGGGAAAAGTGTGTCGCAATATAAAGGGAAGGGTCAACAAGCGTTAAAAAAAATCACGAGTTTACAAACTTTGATGTTTTACCACAGGGACTTTTTACGATCTTGTTAACACAGCGTCACAGTGAGTGTTTAAAGGAGAACGGATGACAGGCATTAACCAAGACTTTACAAAAAATCAAAAGTCATATCTTCATTTAGAAAAAAAAACTTGTGTCTCTAAATAATTGCAAACGCAAGCTAATTAAAGTGGAAGTGTTTGGTGTCGACAAATTTAAACAGTACTGTATTAGCATAAGTGCTTTAGCTGACAACAGACTTTTATCAGTGTGTTACTGTACGACAAACCAGTTGTTTGTGAGTCACCGACGGGTTCACTGAGTGGTTATTAGGGCAGATTATTCAGCTCTTCCCACATGCAGATTTGATCAGGCCCTCCCCATCCCGGAATAAAGTTATCTGCCCCCCCCACCCCCACCTCACCCTCCCTTCCCCCCACCCCCAGTCCTTTTTTAAATCGCTTCCCAACACGATCCTTCTCGTCTCCACTGAATCTTTTTACTGGGTGAAAAAGCAAAATAGATGGAAAACATATGATTGCGTGGGCAAAGGTCAGCTCTGCGGCGGCGTTCTCTTGGCTGCGCAGTGCAAACAGAGGAGAGTTTAGATTCAGACGCCTGATTGTCTCCGAGGGAGAGAGACGCAGTGTCAGGAGACATTAACCCCTCCACCTATGACCTCTGCTCCTCAATTTCAGCCACACTGTCTCCCAAGGTTCGGCGTGAAGGAGGGCCCTCTTGGGGAGGAGGCAGGTGCGGGCTGCAGTGGGAGGGCCCAGTGGAAGTCACACCACACTGTGACCTTTGAACTGGAATGAGCGCGGGGTGGTTGTGACATTCCCCACGTATACAGCTGCAGGGAAGGTTTGACTGAAAACCGCATGACGCAGCAGAACCTGCCCACATAGAGGCCGATGAGGCATGTGTGGCTGCGCAGGCTTTACTTAATTCCACTTTTGTTCCTCAGTACAAATATTTCAATCAGCGAATGCAGGATTAACCGGGTAACTCTATTGTATTACTACATATCAGGACCGATGAATCACCTTCGAGTAAAATAAAAACAACTGACACCTACCCTCAGGTGCATGTTACCTGGCCGACACCTTGTGACTCACGTTCCATCACTGGCTTGTTTTTTTTTCAGGCTGTATATTACCGACTGGTACAGACAGATTATACTGTCATTATAAAGCGCTCCCATCAATACATTTATTTACTGACAAGGTCAGTGCACAAAGTCACCGAACATGAAACACCGTCACAAGTCTCCTCAGCAGCCTCGACACTGAACCCACCACGTGTGGATTATTCATTAACGAGCGAAACTGTCTTTATTGGTGCAACAAACTATGGATGGAGACGCAAACCCATGACCTCTGTTCAAAATAAACAGACAAGAGCGATTATGACTGGATTATGGAAGACATGCTAAACAGCCATCTCAGGCGTCTCGGTAAATATTCCACTTTTGTCCTTGAAGTGTGTCAGGGAGATGAAACTGTGTCTGATAGACAAGAGAGATAATTTCAGCCCGACGCAGCGCTGCGCTGAGAGAGGGGCTACGTGAAAGTCACAGCTGCCACTGTCAGAAGAGGTGTGCCAGAGCAAGGAATATAATGACCCCATCTCCCTCGCCTCACATTGTTTCCTCATCCGACTCACAGTAATATGCGGCGTACGTTATTTTAATTTGCGCAGCCAGGAAAAGTGCTGCAGGTAAGCAACCTTATATCTGATTGAGGTCACCATGCCTGGGACGTTGAGAAACGTGTTCTTGGGTATTGACGCCCAGACAGTTGATACTATGGTCACTGTTCAGGTATGTCAGTGTTATTTAGTGCAGCAGCTCAGTGTTGAGTTTCTCCAGCGCGGCTGTGAGCTGCCTGAAAGGATCCACACTCAGTGGAGGACTCTGCGAGGAGGGGATATCATGATGTGAGCCTCACAATAGGGATGGTGTCTGCTTTCCCATTCAACAGTTCCATTCAACAGGGAAACAGGCTTCATAAACACCTACGATGGCAAAAAAAGAAAAAGAAACTCTCCAAGGCCGTCCTGCCCGGGGCTGTTTTGTTAAGGTGTGAACCCGCAGACGTGTTATTTAATAGCTTACATGACCTGAACTCACACGACAGGTAAAGTTTAGAGGTGAAACAGCTGGTGTGCTCCAAAATAAGGAATGGTTGACTTTTTTTTAAAAAAAAACACACAGTTCATTTTCATCATTTTCATCATTTTCATCGTTTTCATCGTTTTCATCATTTTCATCGTTTCATCATTTCGCTTGTAGCCGGTAGTAGTGGCGTGTGAGGCGGCTGACAGCGTTGGGAGTGTTTACATCTCCTTGCGCCTGTCCTCATAGCTGCTGCTTATTAACCCATACGCACAGAAAAATCAAGAGGAATTCTGAAGTTGTTTTTGGATAACTGTCAAAGCATGGGAAAACAGGTCACTGTGTAAGCACTGCTCCGTCTGTGGGAGAGCACAGTGTGTGTGTGTATGTGTGCGAGAGAGAGAGAGAGAGAGAGAGAGAGAGAGGGTTGACGCGTGTGAATAGGATCTCAGGAAAGACTAGGCCGGCTCCTGTGTGGGCGAGCGGCTTGACGTCCCTCTGTAACATGCACTGGGCCTGCATCTTGTTGACCTAGTTGGTGCTCTTTGACTAATCCCTGACGATCCTGCGGGTGGTCTGGGTGGAGCTCTCCTCCGGTTTCCTCTGCATTTGAATATCAGATGGCAAAGGCGGGGCCTTGTGGAGAAAAAAAAGCATCTCTGAACTGCTGAGGGATTTGACTGGAACGTCTGCCAGCACAACATGCAATGTTTTTTTTAGTTCTCCCTGCACCTCCATTCTCTCTCTCTCTCTCTCTCTCTCTCTCTCTCTCTCTCTCATGATGTGCTATCATGGGTCCGATTCTTTCATCCACTTGTCAGACATTTTTTTTTGCCCATATTGACCTACTACTTCAAAGTGACACTGATACTTTCATTGTGTTCGTGTGTGTGTGTGTGTGTGTGTGTGTGTGTGTGTGTGTGTGTGTGTTGTTGTAGTCCCGATCATGTGGCCATCCACAGCTATCAGTGCAGGTCTCTCAGCTTACACATGTAACAGCGCTGTCCCCGCTGACACGCTGTCCTCTTGTATGAGGTTTGAGAAAGCTTATGTTTGGCTGATCCAGTTACTCTTTCACCTTGTGGTTTATGGCTCCTCTAACTCTCAGTATGGTCCATTTGCAGGGACAGTGAGTCACAGATATGCTGCTGCTGCTGCTGCTGCATGTACCAGCAGTTTTCTCTGGAGCACCTTCAGAGCCATGTTCAGCCGGGAGTGAACACAAACTTCCCTTTGAATGCAGTACCACGTTTCTGCCACTGATTTGCTTTGCAGCAGCGGAGTAAGGCCGGGCGTGTAGTCAAAGCTGCTGTGGTGTTGTTGGTTTTACAGTGCACGAGCTGCTTTGTTTGACTAAGGCTTTACTGGGAAGACACAGCAGGGGCTGAGCTAAAGAGTCAAATATCAGGGTGTGTGTAGCAAGGACAGTAAGGTGCCTGACCTTACTGTCCTTGCTACACACACACACACACACACACACACATAGATGGCGGTGAGTGAGGACAGTGAAAACATGACTCAGTGTCCCTGGGCCCTCGTCCTTCCTCCACCCATCCACCACCAGCCATTCCCACGGGGCCGTTAACATCCTATTGACCCCGCTCACTCATTATCAGATCAGCATGGAACACACTGGGGCACTTTAACCCACCCTGTATACACATACACACATTCTCACACCCGACATACAAACACACACACACACACACACACACACACAGGCTGTACATTACTCAGCTCTCAGACCAACACGACCCTCGAACCCACTGCAGGCCACTGAGCGAGTCCTCGTGATCACTCCTCAGTGTTGTGTTGTAAACGCACCGCCCACTGATACATCTCCCCCACAGATGCTGGCGAGTCCCGCGGGATGGCCGCAGCTTCCCAGCATCCCTCCGCTGATTGTCACTTAATGTGTTGACATAAATGTAGTGTGGCTACTAATGAGCTGCCAACCGACAAACCACTGTCAGGCCCTTAAGTCCTGTCAATATCAGAAGCAGGCTGATTTTAGCCCGTTCCACAAAGATGTCTAACAATAGATCAGCGCGCGCGGCTCACAGAAACCATCTTCCACACATTAGAATGCTGTGTGGACATGTGCAGCCTGTGACGACCCTCTCCCAGCTATTAAAATTCATGACTGGTGCACGGTGGTGTGATACCCATGTAGGCACAAAGCCTGCACGTCCAATGTTTATTGATAGCAAAGCCTACATAGGCTGTTATTATTTCACGGCAGTATGGGGAGGCTTAGTTTCAATGTCTGCATGTGTGTGCGCGCGTGTGCCGCCGGTGTGTACGTGTGCGCGGCCTCAGTGTTTGTTTGTGCCACACAAAAAACAGATTAGTGAAAACACCGAGGTAAAATAAGCAGGCTGACCTTGCTGTGAAAGTGAAAGGCAATCCTCTGAATGATCCGCGGGTCAGTAGCTTTGTCCTTCAGACAGTTAAAGTCTATCCTTCTCATCCCCTCCCTCCCCCCGCCTGTCTCACTGCACAACCCCCCCCCATGCTTGCCTTTCTTCCAGCGCATATATTCAAACTAAACCCTTCATTTCTCTGCACCTTAGGTAAAACTTTATAGATAGATAGATAGATAGAGATACTTTATTGATCCCAAATTGGGAAATTACAGTTAATTATTATTATTATTTTTATTATTATTATTATTCTCCATCGTTAAAGAAGCGTGTCTTATTGTGGCACACATGCAGGCTCATTCAGAGCTGTCTGCACGCGTGTCGTCTTTTCATGTCTGCTCTTTGAACATGGCTGTTTGTGTTATTTCAAGACGCGGTCGTTCCTCATGACAACCACTGATGGCACTGATGTGTCTGATCTGCTGCTTACGCCTCAGAGGCAGACGAGAGGGCGGTAGCAGACACCCCACCCCCCCACCTATGCAAAGTAGCTTCAGCTGTGAAACGCTTCACTCCGTATGAGTGCAGCCAACATCCCACAGCCCACCCCCACCCCATCCCTCCATGTATAGGATGCCTCAAGAGTAGCTGCATTCACTGGAAACTGCAAAATGTGTCAGCAAGTTCCAGATGTCAGTTATGCAGCGTCTATCTGCAGCAGGAAGAGGAGTTTGTTTTACCCAGTATAAGTGTGTGTGTGTGCGCTCATGCATGCGTATGTGCCCCTGCATGTAAGGAGTTCCTGTGTGAAATGAAAGCTGGCTGGTTTGTGTTAGGTGTGAGCATCGCTCCCTGAGTGCGGCTGACTTCCCTCGCATCGCAGCTTTGCTGTAAATGGTTTTCAAATAACTGTGGCGCATCAGTTTCAGCGTGTTTGAATGTGTTAGGCTGTGTGTGTTGGTTCCCGGCCCGACCTTCACGAGTCGTCGGGCCTCGTGCCAGAACCACTTGAACGAACTCATTCGTTCTCAGCTGGCACATGCGAGCGGCTTGAGAGAATCGGTGACATTCTCTGGTCTTCTTGTGCGTGCGGACAGAATTCCTGAGTGAAACCGAGTCGTACACGTGAACACAGACACACTGCATGTGTGTGAGATCACAGCAGTTGTTGTTGGTAAACGCGGCCTCAGCTCTTTATGCAAGGAGCTGTCCAGTATCATCCTCTGTTGCACATCACCGACTGCAGCCCATAATATTCCTCTGGTCTTAATGTCTCAGTGACTGTCATCACCATGACCACTTCATATCAGTCAGCTGCACAGCATCTCTGCAATGACCGCTGACTCAGCTAAAGTGGACTAAATACAGCAAGTCTTTGTTTGCTGGTTTGTCAATAAGTGTGAGTTCAGTTTTACCTTGTTTTGTCATGTAACATGTAAACCTCTCATAAACATCATGGCCGCGGTCATTGTTTATGCCTGTTCTCATGGAGATGTGCTGTTTCTGGTCTCCACTAACTCCTCCCATCAGTCCAGCGTATCTGTCTCATGTCACATACACACCTGCCACAGATGGACATTAGATCACAGTTCGATGAATCTGTACAAAGATAGTGTGAGAATTGCTATGGATTAAATAAGAATGATGATTTTGAGTTTGTATGGAGCCCATGTTGGCTGTAAACATTTCACCAATGTGGACCTGACACCAGTGACTTTACCACAGATTAGATTAGCGACAGCCTCTCTCTTGTCTCGCTGGCAATGATGCAGACACAGACGTTTCTGTTTTTTTTCCGACGGCGACCTTTAGCTGTGTCGGGTCTGCCTCCTGCCCACAAGAGTAACCGTGAATGTGGACTATCACAAACAGGAAGCATCCATCATTGTGAAATGCATAACCCAGCTAGAACTACCGCCTCGCAGTTTTATGCCTCTGCCAACCAACCAGCGTCAGGTTACAGTTTGCATCCGCGTCTGTGGGGTCTCATATAAAACACATAGCGAGATGCTGATTCTCACAGAACACAGAGTCGTATCCATGACAGCAGACAATGCAACAAATATAGATGTTGCTGCACTGAAGCCACAAATTTCAAACATGGACACTTCAGACACATCCGCAGCGCAACGGCACAGAAG
This sequence comes from Trinectes maculatus, assembly GCA_016785345.1. NCBI lineage: Eukaryota > Metazoa > Chordata > Actinopteri > Pleuronectiformes > Achiridae > Trinectes > Trinectes maculatus. The sequence goes on from JAFBJQ010002113.1 coordinate 173,991, forward strand.
ATCTATACAATCACCACAGTTTCAAGGTGGCCACCAATCATTAGTGTCACCAATTCAGTGTGAAATATGATCACAATCTCCGCGTCTGTTCCTGAGTCATGGCACTGAATAATGGCCAGAAAAGTAATATGATGTCACAGTGAAGTTGACCTTTGACTTTTGGGATATAAAATGTCACCGCTTCATCATTTTGTGATATAAGACATTTGTATGATTTTTTTTCATAGGCAGCCTATGAATTATTGAGTTGTTGCAAAAATGTGTTTGTGAGGTCACAGTGACCTTGACCTTTGATCACTAAAAACAACACTTCCACTTGATGCCAAGAGGACGCTTGTGCCAGATTTAATGAATTTCCCTGCCAGGGTTCCTAAGCTGTGAGCGTGAGATGGATATTAGGTCACAGTGACTTTGACTTCTGACTTTTCAAATCAGTTCATTATTGTGTCCAATGTTCACAAAGTCAACACGGGTTTGAATTCCGGAGTCATTCCCTTCAGGCCTTCCTGAGATATTGTTTTCACCGTCAGAACAAGACGGATGGACAACCTGCAAACATAAAGCCTCAGGCCTCAGCTGACGCCTGCACGCAGACACAGGAAGTGACAGAGTGGGGAGTAGGTATGTGCATGAGATATTCATTGAGTATGGAATAATATTTAATAAAGGGACAAAGTAGCGTCCCCTGTAGATTTCTTCAGGCACAGTTGAGGCGATGGGCTACAGGTTGTCAGCGTGGTTACAAATAGAGCTGTGTGTGCTGTTATGTTTAAAAAGGCTATCGTGTTATTACAGAACACTGATCCCCCCTCGACCAACCCCCACCACCCCCACCACCACCCGCACCACCCCCACCACCACCCGCACCACCCCCACTACCACCCGCACCACCACCGAATGACGGATCGATTGAGGAGTGACAGCACTGAGGAAATAGAGAGAGATTCAGGATTTACATCGTCCTCTGACACGCTCATATAAACGCCCCCCCCCCCCCATGATAAAGAGACTACACACTGACAAGGACACCAGTTCATGTTTAGCAGCTTACAAGTCAAAAGATTTGCCATCTCTCCTCCCTTTTTCATTCCTATTCCCTCGACCCATCTTTCTTTTCGCAGATTCCATTGCAAAGCATATAACCTTTGTGAATTATTTAGTTTATTGACCTCTGCGGGGATTTAATATGAAGGTCGTTTCCTGCTGGCAGAGCGAGCGCCGGCGGGGTCCTCAGGTGACACGGCCAAGGTCGCCCGTCTCCCTCCAGTTAATAATATATTTGTCACACGCAGTGTGTTAGCCCCCAACACTGTGCTGCTGCCTTCCACTTGATTAGTGCAACCAATAAGGACTGCCAAAGATAATAAAGTAGACATTGGCTTAAGGAGATGTGTCAAATGTCCACAGCATCTCTCTCTACACCCCCCCTACACACACACACACACACTCACACATTCACATCCTGCCTTTCCCTCCTCCTCCTCCTCTCCGTTCTTGTTTTATTGTTTCCTAGATGAAGGTTAAAGGGAGATGCTGAACAGACAGAACAGCCTCAGGGCCGTGGCGGGCCGGGCTGCCTGGCTGCAGCAGGCGCTGGTGCGGGTACCATCAGCAGCCAACCTTGGTACCCCACCCCCTACCCCCACCCCCCCTCCGTCCCTCCACAAGTTCATGCAGCACACTGGTGTGTCAAAGGGGCAAAAGGGTGAGTCAGCCAGAGCCGCGGGGGCAAGTGGGTTACAGGATCTGATGTACGCAGGGGGCAGTAGAGAGCTGCTGGTCCCTGACCGCGCCTGTCACTGATAATAATCACTGAGAGCTATGGAGCCTTATTAGCACTGCCGCTTGGCTGAGACAAAATGGCGCCCAGTAGGTGGATAATGGCAAACGGAAGGAAAGCATTACAGCAGGGATGTGATATATATACAGTGTAA
>JAFBJQ010002113.1:176034-236728 GCA_016785345.1 Trinectes maculatus
ATAGTGAGGATTTATAGCAGCGGGTTTAAACCAGTTGAAAGAGTGTGTGCAAGTGCTGGATGTGAGATTATTGATTTGACTGTATGAGTGGTGGTGATGCAGGAGAATGCAGGAGGCCCCTCACAGTGGCAGACAGATGAGGGTGGCTGGAGAGGAGGGGAGGGGATGGGATGGGATGGGGGGGGGAGTCGCTGCAGGGCAAAGCACAGCTGCAGAGCGTCTCATGTTTGCCCTCCTCCTGAAATACTTTGCATCAGGAGGTCAGTGCAAGGTGAGTCTGACAAACATGTCAGACAGCGGAGATGTCAGCCGTCAGATACCACAGACACTGCATGCATGGTACATATACAAATACATGTATATTAAGAGTTTGGACACAACGACAAAATCATCATGCATATTGAATATGCATATATTTCTATATGACACACACATACAGTTTCTGTCAAAGCCATGGTGCAATGCCGAGTGCCGTGCCATCGCCCTTTTCAGCCTTGAAACACGGACACCAGTCGCTCTTCATCATTTTATTTTGTGTTAAGTGGAGTTAAGAAATTTGATTGGTGATTTTACACTGTTCTATTCAAGCTCAAATTTGTGGGCAATCTTACCTCACCCCTATGACTCGTTACTGCATTAATCAAACCACGACACAGAGCCACTGCTGCGCAGGTGCTGGCAGTCACAGAGTAACATGGCACTGACATCACCTTAGCAACCTGTATCATATGACACATTATGTTTTAAGTGCCCAGAAAAGATACCTGACAAAGTACAGCGACAACACTTATCACTATAATCGCTGCTATCATGACAGAATATATACGATTGGCTGAGTCCCGTTTTCAAAGTGTTGTAACATACTCTATAAATCCACGCGTGACCACATTACATCAGCATCACTGCTCCATTAATTCATTTGATAAGCCCTTTGAGGCCGTGCTTTACAGTGGTTTGAGAAGTGCTTCAGAGGTTTGGGGTTAAATAAGCCCCTCAGCTGTTCTAAAATCACTGTAAACCACTGCCTCAGGGGCCCTCTTCCTTTAATGAAACATTAGCAGCGACGAAACTTTCCTGATGTTCCTCAGATAAAGCCCACACAAGCAAACAGCCATCAGTGTCTCTGCTTTATCGGAGCTTCCTGGGAATGAAGGGACAAAAACGCACCCCTTTGGATATCAGCATATGTCAGAGTGTGTCAGTGGGAGCGCAGGGAGCTGACATCATCCCAAATGAAGCACTGGAAATCAAGTCAGGATGGGAGGTGAAAGCTGCCACAGCATCAGAATGATCCACGATTCGACCGGTGAAGGACACAGTGTATTTTATCTGAATGGGTAGATTTGTTGAGTCTAATAATAACCTTCTACTCCAGACCTTTTCCTCGAACTGCCCACGGAATCCTATCTTATCAATCACTGTTCCAGGCCCCATCTTTGCTCTATCGTGACAATTAGGTTCAATGCTGGGATTCCTGTTTGCTAAATCCAGATGAACTCGTCCCACCTCTGTATCTATAGAACAGATGAGGAGGATTAATGGATACAATGTGTTCCATTATATTTCAGACTGTCTGGTGTCAAAAGGAATTAGTATTAGAGGGAGTGTAATTGCTGCAGTTAGTCGTAATGCTGGAAGGTGACACTGTTGTCCACCCTGACTTTATAAAAAGAAGACGTCCCATCACCGGTATCACTCCAGCTGTGCACTAATAAACCAATATACTGGCGAAAATTGTCAATTTGAGAAGGCTGCACGCAAATTTGTGTGTGTGTGTGTGTGTGTGTAAAGGTAATGTCGGACACCTCTGGGGATTTCTCCTGCAGGGCTCCCCCAGGGCACATGACTGGCGAGGTCAGCAGGGCAGCCATTTATTGGCCCACTCATTAAAGAGGACTGGGGCAGAAGACTGGGGTAAGGTCTCCGCTTCCAAAGTAACTCTGCAGCTCAGAGCTCATTTGCAAGCAGACAGGCCTATTGTAACAGCAAATAAAACAATATTGATTTTGCAAGTGGCAACAGGGCTGTGCATCTTATTGATCAGGATCAAGCACTTATCACTCTCCAGACCCAGAGTGTGCCAATGTTAAGCGCAGGTCTCAGGTCTTAATTACGACGGTGGCCTTTACACTGTTCCTCGTCTAATGATGTTCCAATAACACTGCTGCGTTTGACCTTCCCGATCAGCGCGCTGGACAAAGGTGCTGCCCCTCCAGCAGCTGACTTTATATAATGCATACTTATGCCTCCACTCAGTATCTGATATTCACTGCAGAGCGTGATCACTCTGTCAGTGGAGATCCATAGATATCTGTGAGCAGCAGGGGGTCAGCGTGACCCTGTACACAGTGAGTGTGACTGCTCTGTTAGTGGAAGGTTAGAGTTCTTATCACGCGCTTGACCCCTGCTCTATTCATTTACATTTACTTTAGTGGGAATTATTTTGGTATTATTATCATTATTGTTATTATTATTATTATTATTGAGTACATTTATCTTCTGTACGTAATCTGTTTCAGTAGGTTTAAAATCTATTGATTGGGTGAGGGTTAGGGTCTGCTGCTCCTGACTGACCTAAAGGTAACAATCAAAATAAACACTATACACTATAGACACTATTACACATTCAAACAAATGGATGTGTAATAGTGTCCGTTGCTCGAGGTAATGGTAATGTCATGCATTTCTTGCAAATGTATTTTTCCTTTTCCCCTCAACCAACCTTGAAGGTAAAGAAGTATGATGTTGATTCTTGGAGATGCCATTCTGTCTGACTGATGCACTGCCGTATGAAAATAAAATCAAGTATTCAAAAACTCATGAATATATTTACCAGGTCAACAAACCTTTGTAAGAACATGAAAGCAACCAACTCATTTCATGCACAGACAAACAGAATGTGCAGTTTGTAGAAAATCATTTTAAAAGGACTTTGCATTAGATGTGGTTAGGATGTTGCTAATGTCAGCTCCCTGTTTGTTGTTTTTTTTGTCTCAACATGTTTGGGTGGAGAAAAGATCAGGCCTCTGTCTGGAAGGATTTAAAAAAACATCACACCTTAAATGTACCTGGGATCTCGCTTATAGATTAGTGGGTTAAGAGGGAGCAGTGCCACTCAAGGTTCTGCTGTCAATCGGTGAATCTTGGTACTAGGTCAATCAATGGCTCCTCTCTCCCTCTCTCTCCCTCTCGCTCTCTTTCCAGTGATCTTCTCAGATCAGTGGAGGATGGAGGAAAATCAATGGAGTAAAGTAATCACTTGGTGGAAGATACAGTGAAGGCCTGAGGCCCACCCAGCTACCTGAGTTCCATTTCACGCATCGGCGGCTGCAACACAAACACACAGTGCAAGCCTGTACTCCCATCTTAAACAACATGAGCGGCCCAGTGCTCCGTACCCCTGGTGACCTAGTCCTCCCCAGAGGAAACTCCCAGATTGCACTGCAGCACACCGCCACTGTCTGCCCAATAGCTGGCTATTGATCGCAGTCCCACACAATCAGGCGCTGACAGCACTGGCCATACCACATTTCCAAAATGCCAAGTGGCAAAAATATTCCCGCCTGCCTTTGACATCATCGGCTAATGTGCACAGGAAGGAGGTTCGTGCCGAGGACCCTGCAGCCCCTGTTCGATAAAGCAATAGTTTTACAGCGTCCCGTCGACAAAAATGGCGCAACGAGCCATTAACAATATGGCTCCATTAGGAACGAGGCTTTCACCGCCATGTTGAGAAGAGACTGGAATGTTGGTGCTGATGCTGAGGTCATTTTGATAAGTATTTCCTCTTCTCCCTCATATGAATTATTCAACCTTTGACCCTGCTCGCCCTGACTCTTTTTACAGCACCATGTGACTGCAATTACCTTTGACTGGCTGAGAGGAGAGTGTGTGGAGGGTCACAGCAGGTGGCCGGCAGATGAAGCCATGGGTGGGTGTTTGTTTAGCAATACTTCAATGCAAATGGCAGCCTAGTCTCAGGATCTGTAACATTATTTAGAATAATATTAAATTATAATTTATAAATTTATATTATTGCATGAAAAATAACTTCCCCTAATTGCTAACATTCCTGAAAGCATGTTCATTTATGAACCATATACTAGACATGTGTCTCTTCCTGGGAATAAATTGCTGTCTATGCAGTTGTAGCATTATGCACTGCAAAGGTTAACTGCACAACAGCCGCTTGTAAAGACAGTAAAGTCATTCATTATCCATGTTGTATTCACCAGTAAGAGTCAAGGATGATGGTGTTTGTTTTGTTTTCCAAAAGGGCCACGTGATAAGAGGGTGACATCAGTTAATGATAGAATGTGACTGATAAAACCTGATCTGAGATGAAGGGAAGAGAGTGGACTCCCACAAAGAGGTGATTCCACAGAACACGATGACCTTCACTGGAAACCTGACATTTAACCTTGTGGGTGTCAAATGAAGAAATGTTGTGTTAGATTATGTCATAATTTGTGAAAACTTGAGTTCATATCAATTCCAAATGAATGTTTGTGCCAAATATGAAGAAATTCCCTCAAATGTTTCTCATGCAACGCAATTTCATAATCAATAAAAAAAAAAAATCTCAAAATCTGGATCGAGGCGTTCATCTGTGACCACTGTTTGTTGATGATTGGCTCATTGCTCTGTGGGAATCTTTTTCCCAGCTCCCAACTTTATAGAGACCTAAAAAAAAACATAAACACAAGTTGCTGTAAACATCAATATATAGATAAACTTTTCTGCTTTGTTCACAGAAACCTTCCTGTGTGCGTGTTGCTGGTCGACAGCACTTCCTATAGTGTAGGCTGATTCCTAAACGTTTGGCCAGGACATGTTTCAGCCATGAGGGCGCGGTGGCCCCGCCATGCTGCTGGGACATGATCACTGTCAAGGCCTAGTTCCTGGAACGTTGACAGCAGAGAGATTACTCAGTGGCAAACTCCAGGCTTCTTCTTTAGCTTATAGGCAGAACATGTTCCTGAGAGGCGCAGGGTCACCCTGATCTCTGATGACTCTCCTCCTCCTCCTTGTCTGTTTTTTTTTTTTTTTTTTTTTTGTGATGTTATCTCTTCACCCTCCTCCTACTCACTGCTGTTCCCTGAAGCTGTCTCAGGGATGAACGCCTCATTGTTTTCGTCCTTGCGCTGTTTTCCAAAAGCGTTTCACTGGATGTGGCTGGGGAGCGGCTTCACATGCTGCTTGACCTTTGCGTTTCTGAAGACGGCCAGGTCACTTCTACATCACTTACACTTTGTGAACTGAGACGTGTTACTTCCTAAAGTGTCCACACTCTAATTTCCTTCATGAGGTTTATTATGAGAAGATATTTGCTGTGGATGTTTGGTGTTTGACAGACTTACAGGGAGTCTTATTGTCGAGTCTTATTGTCTGTATTTATCTGGTGCTGTGACAATGCGACATTATGTGATCGCACAGTAAGTATGACTTGTTTTTTAAGAACTGCCATGTTACTAATCAGTTGCCTTCCAGTTGTTCCACATCGCCTGGTGCCGTCTGCTGCTGCACCTTGATGTGCTTTCCATCTGTTTACCCCGGTTGGGTGTGTTTATTTTCCATTCTGATCATGCGCGGCAGCGGGTTTCACACAAATCAAGTGCACCTTCAGATGTCGCTTCTCCACAGGGGGCTGAGTGATCGAGGAGGAGACGCAGCACCTCCTCGTGAGAGCTCGAAAATTGATGTGCCCTTTTGGCTGTGGTGAGGGTGACCTTAAAAAAATCAGAAACACTCAGCGAGCGGCGCAGCCTGTATCTCGCCGCTGATCAATCTCAATCCTCCACTCGGGCTCTCCACCACGCTATTCAGACTCCACAGCAGTCAAATGCCAAGTGCTCCGGTGTGCTTAAATTCCTGTTCTGTGCGGGCAGGTTGGGAGAATGCCACACAGCCGTGAAGTCGGAAAAGCGAGTGTCTTGTTTAAAACTGCATCATGTCAGGTTGTGTGAGACAGGCCTGATGGGGGGTGGGGGGCTATTAGAGAGGAGGTATGAAGAAGCATATGGTCCCAGGATTCAAATGTGGCAGGTCCTGAGCACAAGTGACAGACTACCAGCAGCTTCCTGTCTCTCTGTGTTGAAACAGCGACAGACAGTTTCCACAGGTAGACACTAAATGCAGGAGCTCGCACTCTGTCTGACACAGTGAGTGAGAGTCAAGCCTGGCCAGTCTCTAACAGCGGTTGCCATAAGCAACCAAGGTTGTAAAGATATGATGGAGCGAGTCTCCGGTCGGCAGAGTGAACAGTCATAACACAGCAGCCCTTCAGAGTGCAGATAGATGGTCTTCCCCTGGGAAAGTGTTGCATGAACTATACAACATGGCCAAGGTGAACGTGATGTAATGGGGCACTAATAGAATCTATACACATGTGGATAGATGCTGCGCTGCCATAAACAATCTGCTTGTTTAAAGTACTGCTTCTCCTGAAACGTCCCCATCACTTCTTAATAAAAACAGATTTCAACAAGCAGACGCCATTAGACACAGACGGCTCGGCATGCTGGGCTCAAATACCCAACGGCCAATCAGAGCAAACAAGGGTCAGGTGTGCTCACAAAATGGAGGCAAACAAAAACAGGAAGTAGGAGGGTGGAGTCAAAAGCACACATGTCAAAAACACAAAACACATGACAGTGGTCAAAATGTAAACAATGTTGTTCCAAGACCCTAAAGAGCAGAATCATGGACAACGCTGTTCAACTTGTGAATAGGAATTTGGAGAGAAAAATCTGTTCTAATCCAAATTAAGGGAATTGTAATTGAACCTGTTAATGGCAGTTAGCCTGAGAACAATCCATGCACGTCCACTGGCTCTGCATTCAGTTATTTGATAATTACTGTTGTCCCTTGAGGTTTCCCATTAGGGGTTAACCTTGCCGAGGTGCACACGCCATTGACATTTCAGCTAAAGACGGGGACATGCGTACACAGTGCACGTGCAGGGACGCTGCGGTGGCACTGTCCGCTGAGAGACAACTGGAGCGGAAAAGCCAGGGGAAGTTCAGGAAGCGTGGCTAAAAAACGGAATGTGATGAAGTGCTGCAAGGGCAAGGCGTCTTCAACGACCCCCCCCACACACACACACACACACACACGCGCACACACGCTCACCTTGTCTCCAAACACAGCGCACGCACACACACGCGCGGCAAGATTTCAAATGGCAGGGCACACATATCCACTGCCTACAGCCCATTACCTCAACCTGCCTCTCCACCTCCCCCTGACCCTGTCATCCTGTCCTCCCCCTTCCAACTCATTACTCCCTGACCACCTATCTGCCGCTGCTCTCCAGCCCTCCACCTGTTCTCTCCCCTCATCTCGTTCTCGCCCGCTCCCCGCAGGTCGACTCGCTTGTTGATGTCAAGGTAGGCAGCACGGTGAGTAATTCTCCCAGTGATACCGGGCTCCTGACCTTTCATTGCACCTTAAGGAAAGAGGGATTTTTCTCCGTCCTCGCCGGTGTCACTCCTCATCGGCCGTGACGGCTCGCGGTGCATTCGGGGGCTCCAGCCTGGCCCTGGACTGCAAAGGGGGAGGAGGTGCTGTCAGGGCGCCGAGTGTCAGGCCTGACCCCTCAGGTGGCCTACAGGCTGACAGCAGACAGACCTGCTATTTGTTGCCTGGAACACCTCTGAGGAAGATGTCAAGCGGCATCACAGCAGCACATCAACAGTCCCTGAGGCCTCTCTGTGCACTCGGCCTTCAGTTTTATGAACAACCTCCATCAAACACCGCACAAGTGACAAACACTGCATCCATGCAGCTGCCCGCGGCCTCACAGCTATGTCCTCATCAAAACTTTTTTCAACTATAACAGTGAAATGATTATGCTAAACATGAAGCTGGTTAAACGTCTTTCCCAGAGAGCCAAATGGTAAAATGATCGTCCCTGACACTTGACTGGAGTAATAATCCTCAGCGCTGCAGTTCAGAACCAGGAAGAGCTCCCTGCTTTTTGTGGTTTGCTATGAGAGCGGAGTTTGATTTCCTCCCTGCCAGCAGCACGGCTGCTTTACAAAACACAAAGCCGACAGTGGCATTTGATATCACTCTGCTACACGGGATGAAGAGACGAGAAACCTCAAGCTGGAGGATGGAGGTGTGCGTGCCGTGGAGCGTCAGTGCCTGCAGTGGCAGAGTTCATACAGGGGTTAGGAGAGCTGAGAAGTCACAGTACTAACAACAGAACCACACCTTAACTCACCCCCCCCCCCCCAAAGCCTCTTTTCTGCAGCTTTCCCTCATTAGCACTGAGCTCGGCGAGCAGCTGATTGCTCACCAGGAAACAGGTCTATTTTGCTCTTCAGTTAAAAACACATGGTGACGACGTCCTTCCCGCGCTGCCTCGCCGTGCGATCACAGAGGCAGCACTAACGCCTTGGGCTTAACGCACTCGAACGCACACGCAGGGGTCGAAATCTCAAAATTAGAAGTGGGATCACACCGGTGGTATAATAAGTGACAGCTCCTCTTGGAGGTGTTGGTTTAATGTACAAAGCTCTCTTCATGGTCCCAGAGTGACAAAGCCTGTGTCTGCTATCAGGGCTTTGTAGATATTTATGTACCTGGGAAAGAGAATTTCTTTCATTAGTATTCGTCCAAACACTGGCGCTCACACAGGGACAGAAATGGGTCACAAATAGATGATGTGTTTTGTGTTTGTTTTGTGACACCACTTTTATTGCGCTCTATTTTTAACCGTTGTAAGGAAGCATTTTATTATTGTGTCTTTGATAAAGCGGTGGGTGCGTTGTGCAGCTGCACAGGTGAGTAGTGCACACACACACACACACACAGACACACAAACACCATCTGATCTGACTTCTATAGTGAAGAGTAAACTCCCTTCATTCATGTCAGTCTGCTCAGGAGAGATACTGACTGACGAAAGACGAAATAAATCACGCGTTGCACTGTGTGTACAGAGGTTAGCTGCTGTGTTTTTATATTCAGAGCTGGTGCATCCAAAGGTCAAACGTTGAACTCACACACAAGGTGAAAACACAAATGACAGTGTCTAGATTAATACATATACGTATACGCACGCATATACATATACATATGCATATGCATATGCATATACATATACATATACATATACATATACAAGACATATACATATACATATACAAATACAAATACAAATACATATACATATACATATACATATACATATACTGTACATATACATATACATATACATATACATATACATATACATATACATATACTGTACATATACATATACATATACATATACATATACATATACATATACATATACATATACATATAAAGAGAAAGACCAGCTATAAGCTCCATTTAGCCCCTGATGTAAATACGTCATTCCTGACTGTGAACGATGTGATTCAGTTAAATAAATGTTGCATTTAATACCAACATGTGGAAGCATCCATAAAACTGCTATAACTATTATATATTTGGCAGCACTGGCGCAGTAGATACAAGATATGTCACTGAATTAGTGATCTCCTGTCTCCTACTGTCCTGCGAATGACATTTATATAAAAATAATTTTAGACAGCGTGTTGGAAAGAAACACATCTGTGATTGTTCTCCAGTAACACGATGAAGTGACGTTGAAGCTACATGATCTGCAAGATGAGAAAAGTCAAGCTAGAACAGGCATGAGCCATGAAAGTTAAGCACCCTGCCCCTCCTGTTAGCCGCACCCCCATACACATGCATTGTGTCAGTTGATGCTGTGTTCCGGGGTGTGCCAGCAGGTGGCACATAGCATGAGCCTGAAGCTTCAGTGTGAGGTGTAGTGGACCAGAGACGTTGGCATGTGTTGACTTTCTATGCATGTGTGAGATGTTTTCTATGACATTTGTTTTCCATTAAACCACCACATGCACTTGCAGTACTACATATCCAGCTGTTGTGAAGCCAGAGCAAATGATTAAAATGGTTTATCAGATCAGATATACTTAATTATGGTTATGTCTGGACTCTCACAGCACAAAGATCAGGGTCTGGTTTCATAAAGCCCCCAGGGACTTAAGACATAAAAGGTTTATTTACATTCAACCATATCCACAGTCTCTCTCTGTCACTCCCCTAGCATTTAGTCACTTATCCCTAACCACAGTGTGCTTTGTACACACACATCACCCCTGTTTATTTACACACTGAATAATTCAAATGTACAGTTACATACATTAAGTACAACAATGATATATTTATAACTACGCTGTTTTCCCAGTGAGTGACACGTCTGGTACGACATGTTCTGCTCATACAGTACTCTGTAATGAATGCTGAAGACAACAGTCGTTGTAAATGTGTACAGCGTCACAGTGCTCAGTCATCCTACAGCCATAACTCCCTTTATGGCTCTCGCAGAGAGACAGTGTGGCTAATTAGCCTGGCTGTCACCATAGCAGTGGGAATGAAAGGGCCCCTGATGGCCTCTGGGTCACACCGGATCAAAGGTCACTTTAGGGCCAGTCGTGAGGCCGGTGAACACACATCAAGAGTGCACATAAGCATGATCACATGATGCAGCTCTCACAGGTACAATGAGCCTCATTGTATTTTTCGGTGTATCTCTGAGTTTAATGACTCACCGTGACAGAATAAGTAATGTAAAAAAAAGGGGTGGGGTGGTGGTGGGGGGGGTGAACAGTGGCCTCTGACAGATGCAGTAAGGCTGAAGGGTGAAAGTGGCCCCGGGGACGGGAGCCGCTGGATGGTGATGGACGTACTGAGATTGACATTTAAGATAGAAGTGACATCAAGTATGGCACCGCTGTGCCCTGTGGCAGGCCACCACATGGAGGCGATGTCAGCATGATCTGACTTCACCCCAAAATGATGTGGATCCTCGACCCCATCTGACACTTTGTGCCCACACACACACACACACACACACACACACACACACATATCCCTTACACGTGTCAACTGTATCTCATGTCAGGTGACAGTTAACAAGATCTGCCACCTTCCAGATATGAACGTGCTGTTCTCACCTTTAGATTTAAGCTGTATGAGATTGATATGAAATACACATAAAGATCATTTTTATTTTTGACCCTTTTTTGTTCATTCTTTTCTTTTTAGCATTGTTGAAGCATAAAAGCAAACTCCTCATTGCTCCATTTAAAACCATCCATATCCATATCAGAGTCCTTCAGGTATATTTATATTATATATGCGTTATATATGCGTTGAGCAGGTTGAGCAGATGTGTATTACTGTACCAGCAGTGTTTAAGAAAACATATTCCAAATCATATGAGAGTTAAACAGGGGGTGGGGGGTGAATTACAGTTGTAAGGGCACAGAGCTGCATCACCCAGTAAGCTCTTAGTACACACACACACACACACACACACACACACACACACACACACATATCCCTTACACATGTCAACTGTATCTCATGTCAGGTGACAGTTAACAAGATCTGCCACCTTCCAGATATGAACGTGCTGTTCTCACCTTTAGATTTAAGCTGTATGAGATTGATATGAAATACACATAAAGACATTTTTATTTTTGCCCCTTTTTTGTTCATTCTTTTCTTTTTAGCATTGTGGAAGCATAAAAGCAAACTCCTCATTGCTCCATTTAAAATCATCCATATCCATATCAGAGTCCTTCAGGTATATTTATATTATATATACGTTATATATGCGTTCAGGTTGAGCAGATGTGTATTACTGTACCAGCAGTGTTTAAGAAAACATATTCCAAATCATATGAGAGTTAAACAGGGGGTGGGGGGTGAATTACAGTTGTAAGGGCACAGAGCTGCATCACCCAGTAAGCTCTTAGTATCAGCAAGCCACAAAATCCAATTATCTTATTCATACATGGCACAGTGACCTTTGACCCAACATTCAAATGGTCAATTTCAGCAGAACTCATACATCCACAGGAGGCAAGTGAAATTGTTTTTTCCTTTTGCTGAACGCTTATCTCCAACTGTAGCTCCAACAAGAGCTCTGTTTGGTGTCCTACATAAGTCATCAGAACTACAACTCCCAAGGAGGATGGAGATCAGATAGGCAGGTCTGGCTTCAAGGACAGGGAAGCCATTTAAAGGTGACATTTTAGTCAACGCAGCAGGTGCTGCCAATCTATCTCTCCTCGGCTCTATCTGCAGCGCCGTGCTTTACATGTCTATCTCTGCCTCTCTGTCTTTCTGTCTTTCTGGCTCCTCTCGCTCTCATCCTCCACACACACACGCACACACACACACACACACCTCTCCCTCCTCCCGCCTTCCTCCCCCGCTCTGTGACGTGCTGACAAGGCAGCAGGGAGGAAGCACTGTAATAAAAGGCAGCACTAATGAAAGGTTGAGCGGGGTCAACACACTCACATACCTTTGCCAGACAAGGGTACGAGAGGTCATTTATTCCAAGGGGACAAACTGTTTCACTTTTTGACTGGGGAGTGTCAAAAGTTCAGAAGGTTGCAATAAAGGCCAGCAGGTCGTGGCCTCTGGGCTGAGATTCTATGCATCCTGGGGTCAAAGGTCAGCAGCGGAATGCTGGGTAAAGGGGAGGATGGGAGAAGGGTCAGAGGTGTCGTCTCCATCCCCCGTTTGGACGAACATGTCTAAATGAATGAGAACTGGACTTTCTCTCAGGCGGGGGGTCAGCGGCAGCCGTTTGTGGCGAAGGTGTAAGTTGTGATTTGATGTTATAATTACGCACAGTGGAAGCATATAATGAGACTTATTAAATCTTATTGTATTCAAACTGTCACGAGAAGAACTGCAGCGTTTCATTTAACGTTTCAAGAACAACTGTTGCTGCATTGGATGAAATTTATGCGAGTAATATCAGATCCCATGACGGCCACAGTTAAGCTCCCGATTGTCAGTATTAAAAGACCTTAGTATATTCAATGAGTTAAATCTACATGTGTTTCTATAGACTGCTCAAACACCCTCTTACATCATCATTAATGAGGAACAGTTATACTGTATATATAACGGTATAAGATTCAGCCATAAAGACAAATGAGCTCTATCAAATCAGCAGGTGTGACACTGCCATCTATAGGACAGATGTCAAACAGCCATGATAATGTCAGCACCAATACACTCATAAAGGTACTTAAGTAACCTTGTATTCCTGACTGGGTCCAGTAGAGGGCAGCACATCGCACTCACCATCAACAGTGGCTGTAAGGGACATCTTGATGTTCATGCTTCCATGAACTGTGACCTTTCATGAGGAGGCGTGTTGGCATTTCATATGTTTATGAAGGAAGAAGGCAATGAAAACATATTTGCATTGGTTTGCCATTTAGGCACTATGCACAGTGGAAAGTGTATTTCCCACACTTAACAGGAATATATCTCCATTTACACGTCATGTTGATATGACACGACACATGTGTTAGTGTCACGCTGATAAACGACTGTAAAGAAAGCACACACGAAAAGGGCTGGTCCTGGGATCCACAGCTGTCACACTGCAGCCTGGGGGACACTGTGGGCCTTGATATGATTCTGCAGAGTCTGAGAGATGGTTCAGTCAGATTGAGTGATGTGCAACTACTGACGACTCAGAGCATGTCTCAGAAGGCTTGAGGGCATGAAGCCAGATCAGCTCTGCTGTCACGCAGCACGTCCAGCTGTGGCAGATGTTCTGGAGCAGAGGTCAGAACCAGTCATCCAGCAACCATAACCTAATAAATGTGCAGCCATAACAGTTTTAATATGCTGCAGCAATACTTAAAGGATTATGATACCATATTGAGCCATGACCACTGCCGGGCTCCTTTCAGCAAGGCACCACATCCTCAACTTCTCACTGGCCCACAGATCACATCAGATCAGAGTATGGTGGAGCTTCCAGGTGTGAACCAGGTGTGGTACAGGGTCAGTGGGAACCTGGACAAACCCAACAAGGGACTTTCTCACCCAGTGAAACTAACCATTAGACCAAGTAACAGAATAAATTTAGCTCAGTCCATTATTGTTCATCAGTAAATGAGATAATTGTTAAAGACTATACACAAATTATAAAGAATTATGATTATGGGATGAAACTGAGACAACTGGAATTCATTAAAAATCTGATATCATCAACATCCGACACTCATAATCTGAATTATGGGAGTTGTAGTATGTGGTGTGTTTGACCTGTATGGGGACTGAAAGTCTGGGTCCACAGCCTCTGGTGCTCCCATTTCGATCTGTCCCCGCTGAGAGCCTACACTGTGTATGGAAGGGCAGTGGAGCGCCCCCGTTTGATCACATGCATACAATGTAAATCTTTGCTGCAGTGAAGACAGATGGCGGCGTGAGCTCCTGAGGACGTCGCTGGATGAATAAACAGTGAGACACTTGAATTGTCTCCCTGAGAGGGTGAAATCTAAGTAGCTTCTTTGATGCTTATTAGCAGAGAAACATTGTCCTCATTCTCTGACCTCATTCTGCAGCGGAGCCTCGATCACAACAAGATGAAAGCCCCTCTTTATCTCCGGCTGAGAGACAATGACGGGCTGCAGGAGAAGGTGCAGACTAACGTATTGGAGATGAACAGTGGTGGGGGTGTCGGCGAGGAGATTAACACTGAGCTTGACATCAGTAATAATTGTAATAATGTTATTTTCAGAGGCCTCTTCAGCGGCACCACTGCCTGGCAGGAGAAAGAGCTGGAAGCTCAGGATTTAAACTGATGTTTATCCCCAGTGCGGATGAAAAGAAATGACTGTAATCAGAGGTTTGTGTTCCGAGATTTATGGGATTTGTCAGAGTGAAACACGGATATTTCCTCAAGTGTCTCCACCCTGAGAGCAGGTAAACGTCCCCGAGGGAGCAGCCGCTCTCTGAGACGGCCTCTTCTGTCTTGTATTTTCATCATGATACACTCGAATGCAACATTCACATCCAACTCCATTAAAATTACAATCAAGCCCACGTCCTGGTTGTTACTCTTTTCACTGCAGATGCATTCTGTTGCAATAACAATGCTGGCCGGCCTGGGCTATTGTCTAGTTGTTGTGTGCGGCCTGACTCTCTCTGAGGCCACTGCTGGACAGCGATGGCTCACTGCATTTATTGGATTATGTGGAGGGATTTGAAAGTAGGATTAGGCCATTGGGCTGTGGACAGCACGGGGGCTGCATGAGCCTTTACATCACATCACGGTGTGTGTGGGTGCGTGTGTGGGCGGGAGGTTGGCGTGAGACGGCTGTGTCTGCTGCCCAGCTCCATTGTCTGCGGCACGGACCTCCAAACATGAACCTGTTCTGCTTCACGCTGGTAAGACGCATCCTCTTCCTGTTTGAATGTAAGGTTTGTCTGGCAGGAGCATGTGTTCAGTCCCTGCAGCCACAGAGACAGAGGAGACTCAGAGAGACTCTGAGGGAGACACCGATGATGTTGTTGTTGTTGTTGTTGTTGACAGGGATCATAGACCTTCTGTCTGTGATCCCTGTTTACAGTAGGTGCTGTTTCCCTTGCTGTGATTCGAGTTGCTGGGTTTGTTTATATAACTGCAAATGTAATATCTTTATTTTGCATAATTTATCAGCCGGAATTATTTAATCATGTTGTTGATTATCATTTCAACAATGTGACAGCTTTGCAAAATCTGTGATACACAAGTTCTTGCCTGAATAGGGTTGTTTTATTATTTCACCACAACAAAACAATATCATGTTATTAATGTGATTATTATAAGAAAAAAAATCAGTGGAGTGATGCTGAGTTGGCTGCAGGTTATTAGAGTGATGATGTGTTTTGGTTGTTTATGTCTACATTCCGAAACAGTAACTAATGTGGCTCATTAACTATTTATAGTGGGATATGTTAATGCAAAGCTTGTGGCTGCACTCAGGGAAGAGTTTTACCTCAGGTAAAACAGAATGATAAAAATTCATAAGGCTGAACAGAGCAGATTTATGTCAGTGGTTAACCCTGTTTAAATATGTGTCATTTCACCAGGGAGGAAACGAAAATGGGGGGGGAAATGCAAAAAATGGGAAGATGCTGTAAATTCCAGCCATTAAAACATCTGGACAGCTGAAAGTATCTGTGTCACAGTGGTCAGGTCGAGGTGAATTAGCTTAGCAGTCCCATCGTTCATGTTCCGGTGGAGACAAACAGTGGCTGTGATAATGCTGATTCCACGTAACATTACATAAAGAACCAGCTCACTAGAGCTCACAAGCAGTTTGTGACATAATCATGATTTAAAGGTTCTGGATGGAACCAGCGTTTCCAGATTCCCACTGCAGGAGCAGAGCTGCCGCACAAACCCATACAATCATCAAAAATCTAATCAGTGATGAAAATCAAAGTATTATTAAACCGACCAATCACATATTACTTTTTCTAACCCCTGATTTTATCCTGAATGTCTTTGCAGAGAAAAAATGACCATATCAGAATCATCCTGAAATAAAAAGAATAATGAAAATGTCTTCACAGACAATAATATATAATACAGTATAATCAGACACTGATGGATTCCAAACACTGAGTTCATTTTTCCATGTCGCATATTTTCCCTCGGACACGGAACCATTCCGACTAAAGGAGTGTGTGCATGGCGGCATTCCGACCTGCCCTGTTCAGGACCTGAGCACATGGAGCAGAATAAAGAACAGCAGAGAGCGATGCTTATTGATTCTACATGTCTGAGTGATGCGTCGTACATGCAGAGTAATTACACCAGCACAGATACCAAAGCCTTAGATTAGAAGTCACGTTCACGTGTCCCTGGTATAAAGCATCCTCATTGATTTTACATTCCTTTCAGTTTGATGAGCGTGAATGTGTGCAGGCCGGTCAGCTCATAATTATGTATCAATAAGTATGTCTGAAATCAATCAATGTGATGGCTCTTTTCTGCAGGCAGGCTCCACAGAGAGCTTATATGAACCAGCCCGCAGCCAGACACTGGAGGAAGGTCTTCCCACGTACCAGTGCAGCCCTGCTCCTCTCAGGTGTGGGCCTGAGTGGGGCGACTTACATCCACCCGTCACTTCTGTGAGTCTAATATGCTGATGTTAAGCAGGTGTTGTCGCTGTGCTGTGCATGAATATTAATCTCGGCTCATGTGTCCATCTGCTTTTTATTTCTTTGATTTTTCATTCCATTCCATCTGATTCTGTAAAGTGATGTGGTGGTTTGTCTCATTTCCCACAGAATGAACAGTGGTTAAAGAGGAACAGTAAAAGGTATGGTGGGGGGGTTCTTTTTTTTAATGATAATTTGTTAACATTTGCTTTTTTGCTTTTTTCCCTTTACTCCTTAGAATCAAATTAAATCCGTTCTCTCTGTCTCTTTAGGTCATGTTTTCCAACATCACCCACAACAAGTGACAACTCAGGTCGGTGTGAAATGATCACAGTGACTGACATTACATATACTGACATTACACATTACATTACACATCCTTACATACAATATATATTACAGCTGAATGCAAAGCCAACCTCATGCTCACTCTGTCCATCCTGATCTCTTCAACATCACCACATCCTGTCTGCAGCTACAATGTGACAGCTCGTCACCTGCCTCCTCTTCCCCTTCACCTTGTCTCTTACAGAGAAACACATTCATCATGTCTGCTGGACGTCGCCTGGCGACCTGAAGGACTCAGCTCATCACAACAAAGTGCAGAACGGAGGTAGAGAAACACATCTGCATGAGCACGTGCACAGTGCTTACACATAATAACAGACCCTGGATGTGAACTTCTCGATATATAAAAGAATGAAATGTGGTAGAAAATAACAAGAGTGCTATTGACCTGACGTGTCGGACGGATTAGAAAATAGCATTACTGATGTATATGTTTGACAACATGTACATTGTGAAGGCAGCATCTGCCATGTGTGGGTGGACCCTGCCGAGACGTGTGGAGCTCGCTGTCGGACCAGAGAGGAGCTGAACCCTGACGGGACACACACACGTCCACCAGCTCAGGTAAAAGCTCACATCACATCGGCCCACAGCAGAGCCTCGTTACGTCACCACCCGACTGAAGCCCACGTGGACACAGCCACTCTCACGGCCATCATTTCAGAGTTGAGTGGTTTGTAATCCTGTGCCCACATGTGACTGACAGGCACGTCGATACCTGGCAACCTGGCACAGGTCTGAGCACAGGTCTGAGCACGTGAGGGGAAACGACTGGAGCTGTTTATCTCTAATTGTTTTCCACAGTCTGCTTATGTAACAAGGGAGAAATATATAAATAAATATATACATGCATACATGCATACATGCATACATGCATACATACACACACACACACATACATACATACATACATGCATACATACATACACACACACACACACATGCACACACACACACACACACATGCACACACACACACACACACACACACACACACACGCACACAGCTCAGGTAAAAGCTCACATCACATCGGCCCACAGCAGAGCCTCGTTACGTCACCACCCGACTCAAGCCCACGTGGACACAGCCACTCTCATGGCCATCATTTCAGAGTTGAGTGGTTTGTAATCCTGTGCCCACAAGTGACCGACAGGCACGTCAATACCTGGCAACCTGGCACAGGTCTGAGCACAGGTCTGAGCACGTGAGGGGAAACGACTGGAGCTGTTTATCTCTAATTGTTTTCCACAGTCTGCTTATGTAACAAGGGAGAAATATATATATATATAAATACATACATACATACATACATACATACATACATACATACATGCATACATGCATACATACATACATACATGCATACATGCATACATACATACATACATACATAGATACATAGATACATACACACACACACACACACACACACACACACACACACACACACACATACATACATACATACATACATACATACATACATACATACATACATACACAGCATATTTATATATTTTTATATTTATATATCACTGAATAGATTATGTTATGTTATGGTATCTGCGAGGTGAGAATAAAAATACCAGATCAGATGACATTTAATGGTGTAAACACAGAAACCTGACCCAGACTTCAGTGTCATGGGGTTCGTTGGGAGGTTAGAGAAGGTAAAAGTGGGAACAGTGAAGTAAACATGAGTGAGGTCAGGTGAAATCAGATCCACACTTCACCTTAATCTGCTTTGTAATCTCTAATCTCCTTTATAAAGTCCTTTTATATGGGCGCTGTGTTCTCTGGGACGCCGGGATTTTGTCCCTCTTGTTGCTTTTCATGCCAACAGCTGAGAGTTGACCAAGTAAGGACAGAAGTAAACATACTGCACTTACTGCGACTTAATGTAAACACAACACGGCACAGTATAACAATTACATAAAAGATAAAAAAAAAACTTTGTGAAACATTATGTGTGTGAGGTAGCTAAACACAGATCCCCCATGACCAGCTGAAACTTTAAGATGCTTACACACTGATAGAGACAACAAACTAATGAAGCCATTTATATTATTTGGTCATAGGAGACATTACATTGCAGAATACATGTGTGCTGACTGTCCCCGGTGTTCCAGCCTTTTGCAGCAGGAAATTAAAGGCCTTCGTGTAGCAGACCTAATCATCTACTGTAAAACATTAGCAGCCGGAACCCGTTACCACACAGCTGCAACCGCACAGATCTACAGAAATAAATGATTGAAAAGACACAAAGGTCGAAAATGTAAACGAACAAATAAATATATGCTGAAAGTGGAGAGGAAATAAATGTCGAAATATATAAAAATAAATTAATAAATGCACTCTGCTTTATATGCATGTCCCCATTTTTCATTTCAGCGCTGTGAAAGTGCAGCTGACTCAGCAGAATCCACACAGAGCAAACCAGGGCTGAAGAAGTTACAGAGTCTGGTGCAGGTGAAGAAGGAACATCAGCGCGCAGCAGGAAAAGGCCAAACCATGTCTGAGCATAACGGTGAGTTTATGTTGGCGTTATTCTTCAACCTGCTGGCAAAGATGCGTTATTACATCATCATCCAAAATAATCACTCTCGTCTTCAGATCCCTTTGGCGATGTGTTTAATGACGACAATCCAGTGCTGACCTGCATCGGCCTGAGGAAGAGAGCTGAGAAGTCCTCCAGAACTGCTCCATCAGCGCAGAAGCAACGGGCCACAGGCCATGCAGACTCAGAGGGGGCTGCTATCTGGAGTGCAGGGGTTGGGAATGACCTGTGTCCACAGTCCTGGTCTCCTTTCCACCACACCTGCCACCAACCTCGACAAGAGCTGCGGGTCTGTGGCGGCACCTTGTCCCTGCCTCGGACCACAGAATGGACCCGGTTTGAGAGCCTGGTCCAGGAACTGGACATGAAACAACCCAGTCCGTCTCCACCACAGATGATCCGCTCCATCACAGATCTGCAGATCTCACAGAACACACTGACAACGTGTACCGAGCAGGTAACACAGGAGTGCTGTTAGTGCAAGCCTTTCCTTCTAGAACTAGCACATGTTGCACTGAACAGGTCCACTTCTTCACCTGAGTGCCAGAGAAACATTCCTGCTTTTCTCATTTAAGTCCTATTTTCCCAGACTTTTGGGAAATGCTTCAAAATGTATGAAACTGCACCGGTATGGTGTGAGGAATGGAGCGTCCATGCAGGAAGCTGGTTTCACTTGTTAAAGGAAACAAGTTGGAGATAGCTGCTCATCCCTGAGCTCACTTCCCCCCTCTCTCTCTCTTTTGTTTCTCTGAAGTGATTTGTGGCACATATGATCTTTAAATAACTTTGATTAGTATCCATTTGCCGAGTGTGAATTAACGCCACAGTCTCTGATGTCTAACCCTGGCTATTGATGCAGTTTATTATGTCGCCTGCTCCCAGACCGGCACAGTGTCATTAAACTGTGCCTTGCAGGGCCTGACTCTCTAATTGCACCTCCGAGCTCTTTGGGGAACATTTACACGATCTGAACAGTAATTGAAATCTCTGCTTCATACTTGGTTTTTTTTTCCTCCTCCTGCTTTGATAATATCCTGAACTAAGCTTTTTCAGTTGCGTTCCATTTTCAGTCCCAGTCGACAATGTGTTTAAGAACACAATCAGATTTATAAGAAACCAAAACAATTAGGACGACATTATCTTACACTGTGTAGCCTTCCCTGCTTAAAGCAGCTGATGCACACTGTTGTAAGACTTACCACGCATACATTATGCATCATTAATAGATTATGATTTGTATCAGGTTATAAACATGATACATGAGTAAGTGGGGAAACATCAGGCAGCAGAACTGAATATATATATATATATATATATATATATATATATATATATATATATACACACATATATATACGTATATGTATATATATATATATATATATATATATATATATATATATATATCTCAAAAGCCTAGATTACCAAAACATCTAAGGATTTATGATTAAATTCAGAATCAAATCCATATAGCCTATCAGTTGCAAAGCTCCTGGGTTTAATGTGCTTTCTATACATCACTGTGTGGCGTGATCACTCACTGGCATAACTGTGATCAGGAAACAGTGTTTCTGTTAAAATGATCACTGTATTAATAGCTGCTTATCCAAACAGCCCATGTGCGACAGCTCAGTCACAGCCAGTTTTGGGAAACGATCCAAGTGTCAATAGATGTTGTGAGAGCAGTGCTGAATGACTGATACACTGACGCTAATGGCCAACTGTCATCACACTGTCTGTCTGTCTGTCTGTCTCTCTCTCTCTGGAGACCAGGATTAAACAAACTGTCATGTCTATACTGCCATAAATGACAGTGAACCTCCTCCTATATGGGGCTTCAATATGTTTAGATGACACAGTAACACAATAGTTACACAATACACGGTAGTAAAAGATCAGCACAACATGATCATTAAACACAGTGAATACAGTATTTTGGCTGAGGATCCAGCTGTACAGCTCCCAGGGGTTAACCTCATTTCACAACCCAAATCCTAAACAGGGATAAACACAAACTGTTTGTGCGGTCGGGTCACAATGAGAACACACAGAGACAAAGAATACGCCCATCTGCTGCTTGAAAACACTCATCTCAGTCTCTCTCTCACCCAGCTGACCAGATCTGGGCGATCTGACGCCTTCACACACCACTCGCCTTTAACTAAACCACAGGATGCAGGAAGGGGTCGGGTAAGAGCCTCAAACTGCCAACATGGCCACTGTCAATGTAGCTGTCTGACACAACCTCCACATTTACACTATGTTTAAATGCAGCACTTGTGCAGGAGTTGTGTTTAATACGTGCATGTGTTTTTTTTCTCTTCATAGCACAAACAGCATGAGACTGATGAAGGAACCAAGTGGAGGCTGCAGGAGAAGCATACGGAGGCCTGGTGGCAGAGGGAGATGAGACAGCGAGCTCTGACAGCCATCAGCGTACGCCAGGCAACTTAAAAAGCTTCTGTTGATTCATGCGTTAGCATCGGCTCATACCCAACGAAAGAACATCTGTTAGCATCCAGACACCACTGTCAGCCCCACACCTGCTCCGCTCGGCTGCAAACCATCAGTCAAACTCACTATCACTCACCATTTCACAGACAGGACTTGAAAAGACCACTGACACTATGACAGGTACTGACAAGTTCAACGCACATTAACCCAGCTGAAGGAAAAACAACAACAACAACAACAACACGGTTTAACCAGCACTGAAAAATCAATCACATTTTGTAATATCTCCATCATTAATGATGAATGAATAATCGGTAAATACCGTTTAAATCACCATGAGGTTATTAATATGTGTGATCAGTGTGAACATTGCGATTTAAAAAAAGAAAACAAAAACAGCCTTTAGGGGGCATCTGGTGCTTACCACATAATAACCGGGGCCACGGTTGGATCGGCAGCTGAGGGACTGTTGTTTCATGCCATACCCCTCTGTGTGTGACCTAGTTTGGTCTCTTGCCTTCAAAAGAAGAAAAAAAAACATGCATCAGTATTTAAACCTAATAATATGTGTCAGTGACATAAAACATATTTAATGCATGAATTAATGGATGATGTATGATAAATTGATGTTAAACGCAATTAAATGCAATGCTTAGAAATACTTATCATACATTCAATTATATGCTTAAAAAAACAGATGGAGAACAGGACATAGACCTACACACACATACATGCTGCTAAAGGTCCATCTAAACATACATAAAGAACTATTCTTGGACATTTTAGCTGTGTGGCTCTTGGGGTGACAGTGTCAGTGTCAGAGTGGTTTGTTTTGTGACTAATTTGTAATTTTCTGATTTTTTTTTACAATTTTGAACACAACAATAGCACTAAGAAATGAAATCTATAACTCGAGCCATGTCACATCGTTGATACAGCTATTAATTATGTTACAATATGTCATCAGCATGCTTTTGTTTCCATGTTGTGTCACAGAATCACAGAAATGAAAAGATGTGTTGTTTTGCCTGTGCAGAGTGAAGTCCCACACAAACCTGAGACGCGGAGGAGGGAGGCTGTTGGTGGACAGCCATTCAGTAAAGGGGGGCGCAGGGAGGCGTCTCTGGAAAGTCTCCACAGCCAGCACAGTGGACAAAGCTCCTCAAGTAAGCACCATGTGTCCTCCTCACACTGCCCCCCCACATGCATGCATTTTAACAAATGCAGTCAGCAAGGTGCTCTTGACCCTTCAATCACACATTGCGTGACAACGCCCCCTGGTGATTCCTCTTGATCTTTCCCATAGTTTTCAACAAGCCTAGAATAGCATTACAGATTTTCTGAAATTCTGTATGGCTTTTGGTTTTGATGTGCTACACCATGATCTTCAGTGGCAAACAAAGCTCACTGAACCTTTGTGTTTGTGTGCTGCTGTGCAGGTGGAGTCACCAGTGGGTCAGAGTGGTCCAGTAACAGAGGCAGTCTGAGGCTGGAGGAGGATCTCTTCTACACCACACAGTTCTGTGGCAGAGCCAGAGTCCACACAGACCTGGTGCCCAGTCCATATGACACAGAATCCCTCAGACTCCAGGTAAACAGATATGGGAAATAGACCCACCACTACCCGTGTTCTGACTTTTTCAAACTGGGACTATTTTTCAGACCCTCACTAACCATCATCATTTCCCAGCAGCATTGCTCTTAAGCTAGATCATCATGAAACTCTGTACAGACTCGTACATGGCCCCCGAGACAGAATCCGACTCACTTTGGTTCAACCCCACACCTTTTGACCCATTATGGGCATTTGTGGTTCCAAGTAAAACACTGAACTACTGATGGATTGACCATAAATTTTGCACATTCCTGGTTCCCATGCGATTTATCCTCAGCACAGTGATGATCTCCTGACCTTTTGTGACACCAGTGGCTGAATAATGGGACTTAAATGCAGAGAATTCACAGAAGATCACGAGTAGATGTTAAAGAGAAATATCTGTACTCACCGTCCAGATGTTAATACCCAGAGAGTCAGGCCAGAGAAGGCAGGACAAGCAATCCAGTAACCAGTATAACCAGGCTGAATGTCAGACGCACTGGGAGGTGACACTGAGAAGAACTGAGGTAAATCTGATATACAGGGGGTCTACCAGTGAGAAACACAGGGGCAGGAAATGAGCAGGTAACAGGTGAGGAAATAAGTGAGCATAAACCAGGAGCTGCCAAGACAGGAAATGTTAGAGTCATGTCAAAATAAAACAGGAAATAAAGACGATAAGGCGACTCTACAGAACATTAGAATGTGTCCTTCTGCCTATATTAGCATGCAGATGCTCCCGTTTGGTTACAATCACTGATACTGGCATGTGTTTGGGTCAGATGTGCCCCAACATATTCATCTTAATTTATTTTCATGACAGACATATGACATATTTATCTATTTTTAGGGAAAAGTAAAAAGTTAGTTCTGCCATCCTTGTATTGTGTTTTTTTGTGTGTGTTCTTGGTCAAATTATAAATAAACAAAACATTCTAAATAAAAACAAAATAAAATCTAACATTTGAAGAAAACATTTGTTTAGGTGGGAGATGTGATCGACATCATTGCAAAGCCTCCGATGGGAATATGGACCGGCATGCTGAATGGCAGGATTGGAAATTTTAAGTTCATATATGTGGATGTGCTAAGAGAGGGGAGTCCGGAGACACACAAGGAAACACAACCCGACAATGTGAGACACAGATCAGCTGTCCAGGAAGTGTTAAAGCAGGTATTCTGTTTTCTGATGGAGCAAATATATATATAATTAAGCAGATGTTCCTTCAGGTTCTGAATTATGTTCTTGCTCTGTCAGGAGTTTTCCTCACCTCTGCAGCTCCACAGTTACCAAACAGTGGACGACTTGATGAAGCTCGATCACCTGACAGAGCTGAGCCTGCTGGCCAATCAGGAGGCTGGGATCCTCAGCATCAACACAAAGGCAGATATGACAAACGGCTGCAGAGACTCCGGCTGTCCTGAAATCACTGCAGAGGATACAGACCTACACGCTCCAGCAGCTCCACCCGCTCCACCCGCTCCACCCGCTGAAACGATGCTCTCATGAGCACCATCCATTTTGTATAATGGCTGTTGTTTTCTTTAATATGCTGTTGAAGGGATCTGTGAATTAAAAGCTGTTTGTTTTTTTATTTCTTGCAACAGTTTTATTTCTACTGATGCAAAACAAATTGCCCCTGGGAGCCTTTACCTGTGTTAAACCCCATTACTGCATGATTGTCTGGAACTTGTAAAATATGTTTTCATTTAGATTGTGCAATAAAACATTAGATTGGTCTGTTTTATTTTGGCATGAGGACTTTTTTGTCTTATAACTTGTTCACATAATCAAACAGAATCACCCAATGAACTGTATAATTGTTGAGATCTGTGCACAGCTGAGTACTGACAGGAACGTCTGCATATGCTGTGCATATTCATTTTTGAAACCCACACTTTTTTACACAATCTCAATAAAAGAATCTCAACTTTGTTTACAGGATCATGTTGATCGTTGTTCCTATTTATCCAAAGCTGCATAATAATACTGGCCAAATAAAATATAGTGTTGCCCGGTATTTCTTCAAGCCTATAATTTGTCATAATCAAATAATTAAAAAGAAAACTAGCACGTTTGCCTGTTTGATGGAGAAAAAAAAATCACTTTTATTGAACAACTGACATTTGATTGTAGGCTGAATTTTATATTTTAATGATTCGACTAAGACAAAACAAAAATCAGTAATGTTCTACCTGTTACTCCATTACACAAAAAGGCAGCCATGTGAAAGATGTAATAACTAATATCACTATAGAATATATCAGTCATGGCAGACAGATATGAGGCAGGACAAAAGTAGAGCATTGGCACCCACCCCCACCCCCACCCCCAAAGCCCACCCCACCCCACCCCAATCAACCCTGCTCCCATCAAACTGCGAGAAAACATATGCCCAAATCTCAAAAGAAGACATCCATCAGCTGATCATGGATGCAAACTTAAGATTTGCTGTTTATGTGTCCAAACCCATGAAAATCCTCTCAGAGGGGAAAAAAATAAAAACATGTAAAATGACTCATATTTACATCAGTGTATATTTTACAGAACACTACACAGCTCGTTTCCTCTGTTATAAAACAACAGCAAAATCAATGACATGGAAAATGCAACTCAAATAAAAACATGGAGCAGGTCGGTTAGGCAACAAACTGAACGCAGGTTCTTCATGGACAGATGGAGTTTGGCCTCATAACCGTGCAGTTTGATAGATCTGGTCAGTAATACTGAATGAGGTGGAGACGCTAGTGACAAACACAATGTGTTTCATTCCATATGGTGAAAACGAACTTTTTACATTCAAGTTAGAATTCAAACAAAAATGTTAATAACAGATGAAGAAACAATTGCGAGTTCACCTAGTCCACGACTCTGCCTCCATCAACTTGATATCATTTTGAGTGTGTACCCCCATTTGCCAGTGATGACATCATCATCAGCACAAAACAAGCATTCTCCCGGTGAATATTTTGATTTTTTGTGCTACATTTAAAGGGACAACCTCTAAAGAGGCGGTCTAATAGTATTAAATGTACAGAATAATACAAAGATATCAAGTTGGTGTAAGATGATGAAAGGATGTATTGATAAAAAGTTTGATCTCCTGGAACACACTGTAAAATTAACTTTAACTTCCCTTATTTTCAGTCGTTCAGTGTCCATACAAGATTTTGTCTGATGTCAACATTTCTGTTGGAAGTTGCCAAACACGTCAGTTTCCCTTGTGTGTCGAAAGATAATGCTCAGTCATTATCATTCATTTTGTTGCTTTGCCTGTGCGTAACTTTGTGTTCAGCGACTGAGGCCTCCCTGAGAGTATCTCGCGTAGCCGTTCTCGGGATACAGAGACAGCTCCTCTGTGCTGCTCAGCCCATTGTTGAGTTCTGAAAACAGATGATGGATACAGTAGGATGATGCTGTAACTAACAGCTGGTAGATAAAGAGCAGAACACATTTCACATTATGGGGAGACACAGTTCAACTAATCTCAGGTGTGAAACAAAATTGCATCCCCACATTTGCAAGTGAAATTACAACGTGTTTTACACTTAGACAAAAATGTGTTTTAAAGTGTATTTTGTGGCTGAACATAGACTAACAACAGCAAACACGTGTCCATCCACCATAATAAAGTCTGAATGTGAGGGATTTTAACAGCCTGATGATAAAATATACGAGGTCAACTGAATTAAACAGTGAGTTACACTGATAGGTGTACGCACAGGTTGTTGCATTGTTTGCCATTTGTCTTCTGTTGTGGTGGAGAGCAACAGTAAAGTTTTACGCAGTTGCTATATATTCTTTGTTTAATTTTCAAACTTGCATTGCCAAACCATTGTGCTTTCATTTCTTCTTGCAAATTTAATTAGAACCTTAAAGCACACACTGCAGGAGCCAAAGCACAGCATAACAATGTTTACAAATGTTTTTTTTCCTGAGGGAACGCTCCACGTGGCCTGTGAGTAAATACAGATAACACTGCTCCACGCGGTAACGTTTTTGCACAGAAGTGGATTTGGAAGAGTAAATGTAACACAAATGTAAATACAGCCACATGACAGAGCCACAGGTGCCAATGTGGTCAGAGCTTCACCTGAGAATATCAGCTTCTCCTTCATGATGTTGACGTCTTGACTCGACTGTCGCACCACAGCGCTCAGCATGATCTGTTCTGGGTTGTAGTTCTGCATCCCACTCATCCTCCACCTGTGACAACACACATACACACACACACAAACCACACATATACAAATCTATGATTCTGCATGAGGCAGTGGCTCTATATTTGCGTCAGTACACCTTTTTAAATTCCACTGTCGTGATTCACGTACAATGATGAACATTTTATGTGGCAACGTGATAAACAAGAGGTGAACAAGTGCAGTGACATAAAGAAAGGGAGCCAGCGTGTGGGTGTTGGGCAGAGGAAGAACGAGGAGGACAGAGAGGGAGGCAGAAACAAAGGGCCGAGCAGCGGCAGCATTACCTGATCACATGATAGCTGACAGATGCCAGGGGGCAGCAGAGGCAGGTTGCATGCAGATGAGGCAGAGCAGAGCACAGAGAGAAGTCAGAGGTTAGATGGCACAGAGGAGAAAGATGGAGACACTCAGGCGACGAGAGGCAAAAACAAAGAAACAAAGAAAAAAGAAAAGAGCAGAGCGACCAGTCAGTGTAGAAGCAGCAGACTGTACAAAGGTCAAAGGTCATCTGATGTCTGTTTTATTATTGTCTGTCTTAGTAAAGTGTCCTTGGGTGTCTGAAAGGCGCTTGTTAATAAAATGTGTCAGTGCTCACCATTACAAAACACCACTAACTGTCTATTCAGCAAAATAAATGGGACACTGTCGCTGAAGATGCAGACTGCTGTTGTATGCAGATACTGTTTTGAACTGCTGTGAGCATCACAGACAAACCTGCGTCCATCTCCACTGTGCTCAGGCAGAGGCAGAGGAGCATATCTGCAAATCTGAAATACACATCAAACTGAAACTATCTGCAGGCTGAGACCTGCCTCTGTCCCTTTTTTTGTAATTTGAGTGAACTGATCCTTTAAGGACTCATCACAGGTTGCTTATGGCCATTGCACGAGACTAATTCCACTATAGAATAACAAGATGTCCGTGAAGAGAAAGACTGAAAAGAGACAACGTGATTGTGTCACCTGTCGGGTTTCTCTTATGAGCCTCGCCTAAAATCACTGAACTAAATGATACACATTTCAATTAGAAAGGTAATCTATCTATCTATCTATCTATCTATCTATCTATCTATCTATCTATCTATCTATCTATCTATCTATCTATCTATCTATCTATATCTATCTATCTATCTATCTATCTATCTATCTATCTATCTATCTATCTATCTATCTATCTATCTATCTAATTCTGAGGCAGTAAAATAAACGTGGCTTTAATGACAAACTGTACTTACTTCTGAAAACAGAAAATTCCTATGACTATGGCGAGAGAGACGAGATCGGAGGCGATCCAGATGAAGTCATAAGCGTACCGGCTCTGCAAAACAGGGGGAAAAAAGAAGAGTAGTTTCTAGTTATAGCCACTGGAGGTCACCGTCAGCACGTATGTATCCTGTCAAGGCACTGACTACAGCAAAAAGCCGGTGGCCAGCTGCTGCTGGGTTCAGCACCGTGCCCGGGTCTCAGGTCTCAGCCTGTGTCCCACTCTATCCCAGGATCCTGTTGTTGTCCAACTCCACGCTGAGATCCCTCATATTTCTCTGCGTCAATTCCCCAAAGTCTTGCTGAGCCCCTCGTCAGTCTCTGTCCTCTCTCCTGCTGTCCTCTTGTCTGTCTGCCTGACCTTGTCTGTCTGTGTGTGTCTGTCTGTGTGTGTGTGTGAGAGAGAGAGAGAGAAGTGAGGGGAGCTGTTTACCATGAGCCAGATGGGGTAAGGCACCTTGCGGAGGACTTGGGGGGCATCGGAGGACACAGAAGGCACCCCACTACACCACAGAGTGGAGTAGAGCCAGGGCTCGTTCACTGGGTAGATGGTCACACTCACATTGTTGGCCAGATACTCCCTGGTGGAAAGAAAAATACATGTGAGCACTGAAAATAAAGGTCACACTCCTTTCACTCCTCAGCTCATTACACCCTCCTTTCACAACACTGTGCTCTCACACCATCAGGTGCAGTCACAGGAACATATTGCAAGCAGCTGTGCGTCAGAAAGACAGCCAGAGGGTTTTGATCTAAAGACTCTATAAGGGTCTGTGTGTCTGATGACATCAAACGACGACCCTGTGAATCAGAGCAGTCTGGGGTCACTGGGGTCAAAGAGTGTAAACATGTTCCTGTACATGAATAAATGTCCTGTCCACCTATTCCATTACTCCTGTTACATTACTGGATGTTTCTGCTTGAATATCTGTACTGACTGATTGTTTTCTATATGGATATATGATGAACACGTGCCGAAATAGCTCAGTTGGGAGAGCGTTAGACTGAAGATCTAAAGGTCCCTGGTTCAATCCCGGGTTTCGGCAGAGTGGGTGTGTGTGTGTGCTGGTTCAAATCCTGGATTTGAGTCAATGCCAACATCTATCCATTGCAAGGCCCTCAACCCCCCATTTTTGCTCCCCGCTTAGCCTTGTGTTGCTGCTCCATATGTGTGTGCTGTGTGTGTTTTGTACTCATACGTGTGTGTTATTATTATTATGATGATTATTATTATTATTATTATGTGGTTTGATAAAATACATTTTGCATTCAGTGTGTGTGTGTGTATGTGCGTGTGTGTGTGTGTGTGTGGACAATCATCAAAACCAGAACTTGAACATGACAGATCACACTTTAGAAACAGGGGGAATTAGAAATAAAGTGCTTTCTTCAGTAAAAAGCAGCCTGTGACAAATGTCAAACTCACTAATTGAGAAAACGAGGTAATAAAGTAGCCGGCTGACCTTCAGTGAGTCATTAGCTATATGACTCACAGCTGGTGCCAATGGAAAGCACTGAATGCATATCCTCATTAATGTTCTCTACACTCACACAGTAAGCATCACTGATTAATCAATTTTTGATTTACTGAGAAAGAGAAAAGTGTTGAACTATAAACCGCTGACACATATGGTTTCATATTAATTCAAAGAGACGATCTGACTCAACATTGTTCTCATGTTTGTTTACCACCAGGCTCATGGATTCCAGCCAGGAACATTAATTGGAGCATGGAAAACATTTGACACCAGATCATATGACCAATGTGAATGACTGCAGTCGAGTTAGAATTAAATTTGCTGCAAAGTAAAAATCATCTCCAGCTCCAACCCTCACAAAGGATAAGTGGTGAATGATGATGGATGGATGGATGGATGGAGACAACAGTCAAAATTAGATCAAACTGATCATCAGTGAAATCACATTTTATTTGTACATCCCATTTTCACACACTCATACTGGTTCTATTGATGCAGTTTTTTCAGATAGAGCTTTAAGCCTAGTCTTGTCTCCCTGTGGTGCAGTACCAGAGACTTGCTCTTACTGTATATCTTTGTGGCGGGCCTTGCTATAGTGGAGGGTGAGGCTTTTAATCCCCCTAAGCCTCATCTCCTCCACCGACAGCTTCTCAGTCGTGGTCTGCTGAAGCCCTCGCACCCTGCCCCTGTCGGTGTCAGGGGTCCACGTCACCTGGCAGAGACGCATGGGACACGGGAAAACACTGATCAGTGCAGCATGGGCTTCATACTGTATATAGACGATTTTATAATGTTGTTGAACAAAGGTGCTTCCTGTATGATTCTGACTGGAATCTAAAGTTTGCTGTTTACTAGTTTTGTGCCATAAAGCAGTTTGCATAGTGTTTGACAGATAATAAGAGATAATAACATTGTTGATGTGTTTACATGATGAACTGATCATAGTATGATAAAGGGGAGACCTACAGTCCTCACCCGCTTCTGGGAAATCCCTGCTTTCTGCACAGCCCACAGTGTATCCATGAACCAGCTGCGGGAGCGCGGGTGCTCTGGCGGAGGCCTGCGGATGTTGAGCAGTGCAGAGCTGTTGGCCCTGGACGCCAGACGCAGCATCTCCACCAGGCTGCAAACCGTCTGGTTGCCTATTCGGCTGCGATCCTTGGCTGTCAGGGTTTCTACTGTCCAGTAGGGGTCACTCTGCAAGCAGAGGAACGCATGCAGAAGACGTTCTTGAGTGCACTTATTGCAAACAAACAAAACTGTTTGCACATTTTATAATAAAGACACAAAGCTAATTTTTCTGGATTGATATCTGCTCTGCAGACAATGAGTGGACTTCATTACCTCCAAAAACCACTGGCCGGCGTTTAGAGACCGAATGTCTGTCCAGTTGAAGAAAGAGGCATCATCAAACTGTCTCGCTGGAAAGACCTTACTGACATCTGTGGTTCGCCTCAGTGTGCGGTCTCGCATGAGGAATGGAACCCCATCCACACTAGGAGACACACAAGTGGTCAGACACAAAATCATACAGTACTGTCTAATAAAAAAAGATCTATATTCTACCAAAGGCAGCTGAAAAACTGATAGGTCTACTTTTGGAGCGCAGGAGGTTTACTGAATATGAATAGCTCAGGAATAAAAGGTTATGAATGTGCGATTAATCACCTGATGGTGACGTCAGCCTCCAGGGAGCTGGCTCCGTGCTGCAGAGCTTTATGAAAGGACACCATGGTGTTTTCTGGAGCCAGCTGGAGCAGACAGAAGACAGACAGTCAAAATTATATGACAACATATATATACAGATACATATACATTTTATTATTTATTTAAGCCTAAAGAACACAAAAGCTAAACCTTAATCATCAGTCCTCAATCATTATGTTTAACCAGAGACATTATATCAATACCTGGGTTTATTGATGTCACTATATGAGATAGATAACTACGTTCTACAGCACAGCCAACTATATATCTGTTCAAAATTATTTATTTAAGAATTGATTATCTAATAAGAACAAATGAAGCCAACTCAGTTGTTACAGATGCAGTTAATATAAAAAGAGGCGAAATTTAATCATCACATTTTAGCTGTGCATGTGTCAGTGTGTGCGCGTGTGCGAGTGTGTGTTTGTGTTTGTGTGCTTAGAGGGCAGGAAAACACAGTCCTGATCATCAGCGTACATTTGTTCACAGCCAGTCATGTGGAATAGTGTTTGCTTGTCCAGCTGTGAAATGAGAGTTCAGTGTGTTGTTGACTGTCGTGGTCACAGAGCCTGACGACAGCAGGCTCACGCACTGAAGCTGAGCACCACTCAGCTGCAGAAGCTATAGCACACGTTTATTCAATAAAATGAATCGAAATAATATGCAAGTGTTAGATGCTGGTATAACTGTCCAGTAGAAAAACCTGAGGTTGCAGCAGCATCATGGCCTCCCCACAGAGCTGTAAACCATCCACTCATACAGATAACAATGAGCTCTGGCAAAGCACCAACTCACCATAGGAGCTCCCCGTCGACCAATGACGTCCGGTCGAGGTTTGAGGCTGTGGCGGTCCATAACACAGGGGCAGCTGAATGTGAGCGGTGCTAAGTAGACAGCCAGGAGGACGATGATGTAGATCATCAGCACCATCACCTGGAAATCTAAGAGGAGTTTGGAGTTTGTTTTTGGAACAGAGGGAAGCGTCTAAACATTTTCACCTACATGTGTGGATACTTTTTTCACTCGTCATTGTCTGACTGTTTAGACAATGGCAGGAAATGAATGGCAAATCTATTGGTTTATATAGCACTCTGAGCTTATACTAAATCTAAAATGTACAATACACATACACGTGATGTGGCAGAAATATCCTCACATTGTCACACAAATATGATGTCATGATTATTTGTAAGAAAATTATTCTGTAAAGCAAAGTTAATACAATACAAAAATTACAGCAATGAAAATACAACTGACTGACTGAATCTATGTTCTATATTGCTGACAAAGCGGTATTAAAAATACGTATATAGACTGTATATATTTCCCAGTGAAGAAAACAAACATACGTATGACACAAATATAATTTAAACAATGTGATAATAATTTGAACAATAAGACTGAAGAAGAAGACATCGTTGTTACTCAGGCTGGGTCGGCGTCTGGACATCACTGGACTCACTCACTTCAAACACAGTTACTATAACTGAACCAAACCTGGGTTGAAATAAATGTCAACACTTACTGGACCGGTCTCTGCGGACCACATATCCAGCTACCAGCCAGCTAACAGTGGTGACGGTTGCCAGGGCGCCAAGGTGCAGGAACGGTGCCGTGGACTGGTAACACAACAGAAACAGAGAGTACAGAACAGTGTTTCATTTGTGCTTAGTGATGAGACAGAGAAGAAGACGGTTATATAATAAATATGATGTCAGAGGGAAGTCAACAGTGGAATAATCAGTGCTGCTTTTGATAAGGTATGTCTAAACTACTACAATATATACTATGGCCTGGATATCATGTCAGAATCCAACACCACAACAAGTTGTAGTGTTACAGTTTATATTAAACCACTAGGCTAGAAGATTATAAGATTTCTAATTTTCATAAATCCTCTTTCCTGTAACGTCGTAACAGGTAAAGATTGTCATTTTAACTACACACCAACCTGTAGTGATACAAGCAGGATGTCCCACTCATCTCCCCATATGTCATCAACGGAGACCACCCCGGAGATAGTGGTGACTAATGTAGCCAACACTCCGATCTGTGGACAGCAGACGCATAGTGATGAGGTCAGCTTTTCTTTCCAAACTGTGTGTGATGGAAATTCAGTGTCAGTGTCAGGTGTAAATCACAGCACCTTGTGAACCCAGTAAAGGTTCAGCTGTTGACCCAAGGATATGTGGAAAAGAGCCAATATCTGAAAACAGGCAGGAGTCAGTGAGTTGCCGATCGACCGATCAATAATCAAGTGTGTTTACGTTCATCGATGAGGAAAAGACTGTTACCAGTAAGAATGTAATGTAGCTGAATCCCACGGTAGTGGATGCGAGGATGGGGATAGTCTCGTCCCTCCACTCTCCGGAGCGGTTGTACACTGACCTACAGAGTGGACAGGTTAGAGCTGACTGATGGATGCTGCTTGCATCACAGACAGGCGGTTCATCGGACTCACCAGTTGAACTCGTTGAAATCATTTTGTGCCACCAACCAGAAGTAGGCCCAGAAGAGGAGCAGAAGGAAAGAACTGCACAGGATGATGAACCATGTACACTCCCACTGTAACAGAAAACACACACACACACACACGCGTTCTCTGAATTTACACCTTCTCCGGCTTTCATTCCAGGAATAAACGAGCGGAGCTCTGAGAAAACAAGATGTAGAACCTAGAGTTCATATTTAATGTCAACACTGGGTCAGGTTCTGATGTGTGTTAGTTGTAGTGACAAACCCACTGCTAATAACCATTCAGCAATAAGGAGCTTCAGCACAGCCGTGTTTTTTTACGTTGTGTTATGTTTTATGGTACACATCTTTTCTGTTTGGTTCACCTCCCCTACTCTTATTGTGTTGTTTCCAGACACAGCAGCCACAGCACACACTTATGATGTACCCGATAATTATTCCTGGGATTTTTCAATCCAAGGACAATACCACCTCTGGATACTCCGGCTTCCTCCCGCAGTCCAAAGACAATGCAGTCCAAGGATATGCAGTCATCCCTTTACATAAACAATAAAGGGATGTTGCATAGTTTTTGTCTGTGGTCACAAGTGGCCAAAAAAAATCAGTGAATGGATTTTGTTACTCAGATTCTTTTATTGAGTTTGAAACATAGCTCTTGGTGTTTCAGGCACTGCAGAGTTCATCAGCCAATCCCAGCTCCCAGACACTGGGTGAAAGGCAAACAGCCATTCACACTGACAGTTAATACAGAAAACAACTGAATCATCAGTTCAGAGAGAGGTAAGAGATGATACCATTTGTCTACTGGGAATAACACCTCCAGTCACTGTGACCTGGATAACTGAGAACTATCACAGACAACGGCCTGGTGTATTTTAGTCATATTCATTATAATATGATTAATCATAATAATAATCATTCCATGAGCTGTTATATTCCAGCAATGATATCATCACCTTCAGCATATTGTAAAGTGAGGTGAGTAAGTGAAGCTTTATCTCATTTATCTCATTATTTTAACCACTTGCTGCACAGTCTTCCGTGGTGACATATGGAACTAATGTAAAGAACGGAGCTGGTGTAGCAGTCAAGGACTCTCCCCTTCAGTAGTTAACAGGATAAGCAGCTAAAGCCATGCGAGGGGAGGTGTGGGGTATGATAGGCCAGGCCACAGATCCTGCTGAGCGCTGATCAGCTTTGCACCACACTGTGCCTGGACTCACTGTTTCCACTGGCTTATATAAGCGCCTGGGAGATAATTAGATGTATGTGCAGGTAAAGAGCAAACGGCTGCACTGATGAAGCTGTGGGGCCGACACTTGTGAAGGGTCTCACTATTTAGCAAGGCGGGGATAAGGCATGCGAATACACTGTGGGATAACTTTTATTAGTGAATGGAAGAAGGATGCAGCCAGTTGAGATATGACAGTAGGATTTGGACAGTAGGACCATGACAAGGAGCAGGAGCTGCTTTAATTGGTTTAGCAGCTACCTTGGGGTCAGTCGACTGCACATGGCTATGAGGCACTGAGCCAGAGTCACGTTGACCATTTGGCTCATGCAACCAAAGAACAGTGGACATGCTGGGCTTCACATGTGCAAGGCAGTGATATCAGATCAATCAAAATGAAAAAAACAAAAATGTGATTACTCCATTTCTGGAGTTTTTAAAAAAATATGGTGGCATTGCAGAAGCACATTTAACATCACATAATGCTTATGTGATATATATATAATAGAAGTTAGAAAATAAATGTTATCATATATTCAAAAAAGTCAACAGATTATTACGTTTCCTGATAGACCATATGATCCACCATGTTTATGCCACCTGACGTGTGGCAGATTATGTTGTCAGTGTCAGGCAGAGGTTGACCAGCGGGGTCAGAGAAGCGCTGTGAAGGTGAAGTAATCCCAGCAGAGAAAATCTCCTCAGTGAGGGAAATGGTGATGAAGAGAAGTCACACTTGCATTTAGCAAGACAGTAAGAAGGATCATTAGTCCACTGGGAGTGTGCACACAACAGCACGGATGACCTCTGGCCAGACACAGACCGTATGGACAACAAAGTTTAAAGGTCGATTTTCTCTGTATTATGAGACAAAGTAAACAATCAGAAATACAATGCAGAGGCACTGTGTGATTTCTGACACTTGCTCCTGAGAGCTCTGTGGTCTCTCCATCTCGCCAATTAGAACTGCTGGTAGCTAACTTCTGACAGAGCTCATAAATCCTGATCAAAGTGCTGACCTCGCCACATGACAAACCTCCGCTGAGAAACACCCACACCACACCACACCACACCACACCACACCACACAACCTGGTCCCTGTCAGCTGAACACTGACGCATTCAAGGTGAAAAGTAAATGTAAAATGATGCAGTATATAGATAGAACGATGTACATTAAGAATGTGGATAATATTTATATTATGTCACTACATTGTCAGGGAAATTGACTATTATGTAATTGTTGAACAAAGGGGAGCCAGATTAGAGAATGAAACCACTGATCATACTGGTGGCTCCTTAAATAACAGCAATGATGCAGTACTATTGTGCTAACTTTGCTCCTTGAAGCTGAAGCTTGAGTTAGAAAACACCCATCATCACCTATTACACAACATACACATGAGACATACAGACGCAAACAACCATTAACACGCACATTCAGACCTACAGTCAATATAGAGTCTCCGCTTAACCTAATTCCAATGTCTGCATGTCAACAAGGAGAAAAACCACAACCACACACTGCGAAGCTCTGTAAAGACAAAAGGTAGCTGCAGGATGTATCTATAAAGATATTAAGGATGTGACTTTATCCATTGGTAGTATTAAAATATTTAGCGCTGCAGCTTTAAATATTAATGCACACAAACCATACACACTGTCCATTTTCTTCTGAGTAATGTTGCTGTGGAGCAGGAGGCCGGAGTGCACAGAGGCTGATGGTCTGTACGGATGATGACTGAGAGAACATTAAGGCTGGAACACAGGCTGGATAAACACACTGTCTGACTGTCTGTCATAACAAAATCAGTGCTGTGTGTGTGTGTGTGTGTGTGTGTGTGTGTGTGTGTGTGTGTGTGTGCGTGCGTGTGTGTGTGTGTGTGGACACACAGCATTTCAGTTTGGGAACAGGAACCTCTCCTCTAATGCCTCTGTCTCTCCTGCAGGCACTCTGTGTGTAGGACTACATGATGCTTTGTAAACGTAACGAGAGCGTCTGAGACAGAGACAGACAGAGAGACAGACAGAGAGACAGACAGAGAGACAGACAGAGAGACAGACAGAGAGACAGACAGAGTTAGCTGTGTGCTTGTGTTTTTACATCCTCAGTGCCCGATTCACACTATGTAAAAGGGAATCGTTTATGGCCGAGCCACTGGCCCTTTGTGATCAGACCTCCAGCAGCTGGAGCTGCGTCTGCCCTGTGGGATATCCAACACAGCTGGGTGTCTGGATCTGACTTACACACTCACACACTCACACACTGCACTGATTCTCTCGCCGGCTTTATTGTGGGGACTTCACGGTTACCAGGGCCTCGTCAAGAAGTCCCCCAGGAATGTGAGGAGAAAAAAAATGAGAATGACATCAACAGCCTTTTGAATTCAAAAATATTCACGAGAGGCTCAAAATGAAGTGGAATAAATAGAGGTTATTCCATTAGATACAACATAGAAAGACAAATAGAGGTTTGATTTCATTGTGTTTTTCTTTC
Source organism: Trinectes maculatus (assembly GCA_016785345.1). Lineage (NCBI taxonomy): Eukaryota > Metazoa > Chordata > Actinopteri > Pleuronectiformes > Achiridae > Trinectes > Trinectes maculatus. The sequence continues at coordinate 214,881 of JAFBJQ010002113.1, forward strand.
TTACATATAACAACTGAACAATCCTCCATCCTGAGTGAGTGATGTGCAACACAAGGCATCTATTACTATCATAGCCCTGGATGTTTCCATATGGTGTGTTACAGTGGCCTTGAGGGGCTAATGAAAACTAACATCCCTTTAAAGATTTTACACCAGTCACAAAACACAACGTGCCCCAAACCTATTTGAAAACACGTGTAAAATAATCCAATCTATCTAAAAGATAGTCTTTCACAACAAAAACTGTTACCTAGAGATTAAACCAAAAGGGGAAGGGGAATACAAATGAAAATGATAAAATGTGTAGTCTTTTCACAAAACCTATGTCCTATTTTGGCCTCGTCAACCGCATAATGAGAGACACTCTGTTTGTCCCTGAGGTTAGGTCAGGTTTCATTGTCAGGTTCTGTTCTGCTGTACATTATATACAGTAAGCCAACAGACACACAATCTGATTGTTACCATCGTATCCATGCTCACCCATCGGAGGTGTTATCTTACCCTGGAGCTGTCGTCTTGGGAACGCTGGTAGCGTTTCCAGCGGCAACCATAGATCCCAGTGACAAAGGACACGAAGACCTGCTTCTCATAGACCTGTAAAGGTTGGTGTTTCACCATGCTCCTTCAGCCTCAACACGCCACCAGTCCCTTAACATCCCACACAGGACTGGGAACCTGTAGAGAGGAGCAGAGCGAAATAAATGAGCTCCATCTTTGTACATATAATTATGTTTCTCATCTGCGTGCCAGGTCACGTCATGTTGCTGACGTCTGTTTTCACAAAACACCGTGAACATGTCAATAGCCCCGGGACTTGTTTAGAGTAACAACATGTGAAAGGAAGGCAACACACTGCTCAGTAGTGAGTAATGTCTGGGACAGCGCCATAATAATATTCTTTACAGTCACTAGGACAGAACTTTGACTATCTCAGGGTTTCTGACAGAGGAACAGAGGAAAATAGGTACTGATGGGTAAGTCGTGCCTATATGTGGGTATGACTTCATCCTGAAACAAGATAAGCATCAATTAAAGAAAAACAGTCAGATGGCTACAACATATGTCATCAAACGCACTCCAGCCCGAGACAACAGCTTGATGCCTTGATTAAAAATGCCTTGGATCTGGAGAAACTAGTTTTTGCATGTGAAGATTTGTCACTGTTCCCCCTTTTTTTAATGACAGGGGATTTTGATTACTTTTTTCATCTTCAGATTTGAAAATGCATACTTGCATAAATGAATAAAAGCTGGACAGGTTCCAAATCAGAGTGTTTCAATCAGTGCACATTGTGTGCAACAACAGCAACAAGCACCAGTTAGTCAACAACAGTGACGGCAGGAACCAGTGATCAAGGATTGTTATGATGGAAAAGCTGTTAGGAGTTTGTGAAATTTCCAGTCCATTTATAAACAGAACAGAGTCTTCCTCGTTTTCATCTGATACCAGTCCACACTGACATTTCCACCATCTTGAGCTGCACAGTATGATTAGTGCTAATTCATGCTAATTATTGTTAAATGGCTTCAGGAACGAGCAGTGAACCCTGTGGGGATCTTTTTCCTTTAGCAGCACAATAAGCACTGTCACAATAAACATGCTGATGACACATTTAGTGACAATCACTGATGTGGTAAAATACAGGCTCACAGAGCAATTAACATGACAGTTGCATTTTCATAACATCAATTCTTATACAAGGTTTGAAGTAGCAGGCAGGAGACAGCAGAAGGTTCCTCATCCTGCTAGCATCACTGTCATCACTGTCCTAAAACACACCATCACCATCAGGGTGACGTTGTCAGGACAGGACAAGACAAGACAAGTATATACATTTAATGGTGCAGTCGCAGGGAGAGACAAAATAGCAATGACAATAACAATGATCCACATAACAAAGGAAAAACATGTGGTGTCGTTAACCCCACTGTAACCCCCACAATGATGCCGGAGCAGCCCATGACCACTCCACACTCACAGCCTCCTTCATGAAAACAAAGCTCAGCTGAAATTAAGTGTTACACATTTTTAGGGCTGCAACGATTAGTCGCCGTCGTCGACTATTAAATATGGTCAAGAAATTTTGTGGTCGTCTAGTCGTATATTATTTTAAGCAACATGATGAACGCCATTCAATTCATTAGAATACATGCAAATAAAGTTGCAGTGCACCGGAAACGTAAGGGGCAATAGCCTGCACCACCTGCGTCCATATTGAACTAAACACTGAAGAAGTTCAATAGCAATAGCAAAGTCGATGCAGTAGCAACGACGACTGAAGCAGAAGTGCATAGTGATGTTAGCGTGAGACTGCGAATGTCTTAAGTCTGGGAGTATTGTCGGGAAAATAAACACGTCAAGTGCACTAAAGTAACAACAGCTAGGCTACTTTAACGCCCCTTTCTTAAAAGATGATGTTAATTTCGTTTACACGTACCAGGATATCCAAAGCCGACGACGACCGTCATGTTACGGTGCTAAAACTGTGTTTCACCTTTTCACGTGTCTGAGGAACACCCGGAGTTTTTCAAAGTAACGTTAACGTCATTTTCAGTGACTGAAACCTCCGGTTAAGCCCCATTTGAAAAAAATATGCGTCTTTACTATGATACTGTAACGTCCGACCGGACGTATCAGGAAGACGAGGAGTTGTACAGCAGCCCTCTTTATTGGTTACGTTTCTCAAATACAACCTGGTCACTGTCGGCCGCAACCACGCCAACAACAACAGAACAACAAAACTTCCTTATTTATTACACACGGCTCTCTCCACCAACCAGACGCATTCACAGACTGTGGGACACCACAGAACTCTCACAATAACACTGAACATTAGTGCAGGATCGCTACAATACTATTATATGCATCACTTGTGGACACATTGCCTCTAATACACATAAAGATACACTGCTTTTCAATGAAATCTGTGTTTCACCTTTTCACGTGTCTGAGGAACACCCGGAGTTTTTCAAAGTAACGTTAACGTCATTTTCAGTTACTGAAACCTCCGGTTAAACCCCATTTGAAAAAAATATGCGTCTTTACTATTTTACTGTAACGTCCGACCGGACGTATCAGGAAGACGAGGAGTTGTACAGCAGCCCTCTTTATTGGTAACGTTTCTCAAATACAACCTGGTCACTGTCGGCCGCAACCACGCCAACAACAACAGAACAACAAAACTTCCTTATTTATTACACACGGCTCTCTCCACCAACCAGACGCATTCACAGACTGTGGGACATCACAGAACTCTCACAATAACACCGAACATTAGTGCAGGATCGCTACAATACTATTATATGCATCACTAGTGGACACATTGCCTCTAATACTTGTCACAAAGCTCAATACACATAAAGATACACGGCTTTTCAATGAAATCCAATGAATACCCAACTTTGTTAAAAACGGGAAACGTAGCAAATAAATAATCGATAATCGTTGACTAATCGAAAAATTATAGATTAGTCGACTACAAAAATAATCATTAGTTGCAGCCCTACACATTTTATTCTTTATCCTTGCTGATAGAAAGGAGGCAATTTCCCGAGCAGATAGCAGTGAATAGGAGCATGTTTCCGAGTCAACGGTCCCAAACAAAACAAACTGCTCCTTTGTCCTTATCTCTGAGCAGACAAATTACAACCCGCTGAAACTGCACCTGTCTGACGGCGTGCTACAAAACACCGGCTCCATTTTCGAAGATGTGAAAAAGCAGGAACACAGCGTCAAACAAAATGTCACCATATGTTGCGAGTTATTCAAAACATGGAAATGTCAAACCACAGCTCGCTAGATAACATGTGCCCTTATCAATATTCTTATCTCAAATAGGCCAGAGCTGACTCCTGGATAACCTGGACATAATCCACATACCACATCATCGCACTGAAATAAAATGAGTTAATAAATAATAGATCATATAATCCTAATAAATGGGTTGGGTACTGAGTGTCGTATGTGCAACAACAACTTGTATCATGGTGCTGTGTTTGTTGTTTCTCATGGGTTTAATGTGAGTGTTTGGAAGATTCAGGATAAACCTTCATGTGCCTGTGTACACCAGTCTTCACATGGAAAACACTGTTGGACATTTGTAAAGGCAAAGATGGCCTCTGCCATTATAAACTACCATTCCTTTAAAGGAATCTCTTCAACACGCACACTATTTACAGTACAACCATAGAGAAGAATGCACACACGCTGTGCTGTTCACCGCTGTAAAGGTCAGTTTGGTGGAATACGTATTTAATTGGTGCTCATGCTACGTTTTGAGTAGCATGAGTATTATTTAGCTGCAGTTTTTGCGCTGTGATGAGTCAGCGGTTTGATTTGTTGTTGCGTTGTTGACGTGATTTCTGTTTATGTTTAAGAACGACGTAGACCCTCGTTTCTTTTAGCTTGTGAGAAGAAGCGATCTTTCAAACTGTGACTTTAATTGACCTCTGCTCGGCCTACGTATTGGCCAAAGCTCTGTCTTGTGGATTTTCCATTGGCTTCTGCCCAGTTTCCTCTCATGAACCTGCCATTTACCTCAGAGCACTTGACTACTCTCTTCGTTTCTTTGCCAGCTTCCAGACGTAACCTGGTTACTGTCACTGTGCTAATGAGGCCGCCGGCACCCCGCTGTGAGAAAGTTGTCTGTGGAGAAGAATTATGGTCTCATTCAATAGTAATATAATAATCCATTAGGTCTCATCCGACCAACTGCCACAGAGTCTCAGCCATTAGTCTATTATTAGCTTTTCATCTCGGTCACTGTCGCCTCTTTCCATTCCTCCATTGTTTCATCCTTCATGAGATTTATATTTGCATGAATTAATACTATCTTTAATCTTTCAGTGGATTTGGCCAAAAATAGAGGTTCCATTAGCCCCACGTGCTTATTATGTACACAGAGGGAGGAGGTATGAGGATACAGACTGGACACACAGAGCTGCCGGCACAGCTTTTTAATCAACCACGTGTCCGTCACTTGGCGGACAGAAGAGACCTGCACATCATCAGGCAAGCAACCACAGTCAGTGGTCCGACAGCCTCTGATACATCCCAGCTGATTTAAGTCTGACAGATAATGTAAGTGGTGCTGCAGGAAGCTCCTGGTGGAGATGAGAGATCACTGTTAGTCACACAATGAATGTCTTCTTACTAATCTGATTCAGCAGACCGGTAGAATGAAAGCTTGACTCATTTGGCATTGCAAACATGATGACGTCACCACCACTTGTTGTCAAAGTTATGTAAAAAAAAAAACCATGTCATTGAATGAGCCTTTGGATGCTCTTGTCACATACAAACATTGAGTGAAGGGGACAACTGAAATACACAAAATGTGCACATTGCAAAGTGCACATTTTCCAATAGGTCATATCAGCTGAACACGTATGATGTATAATGAAGTCCAGTCTAACTAATACAGCAGTATAAGTATAAGTTGGTTCTGGTTACGTAAAAACATTGAGTATGTTGTGCAGCAAGTGTCACTGGAGTTACTCAGGAAACCAGTAAACTTTCTCTGACTTCACTACAGATACAACCAGGTATAAGATCAAACTCTTAGTATGTGTGTCTCATCTCCTGCAGTACAGTATACACGTACTGCTCCTTTACACCTGCCATCAGGCATGGACCCTAATGGAGCAAGACTAGTGATATTAGAGGGACACAGTGAGTGAATGGATGGATATGAGGGAGTCTTCAGGGGATGTGTGTAACAGTACACAATATACAGTATACAGTATACACATTTTGACTAGAGATCAACTCCTAACTCTCACACACTGATGCCAAACAAACCACAGCGACACACAGTGACAGGTGGATTAGGTTTATGTCGCTAATCCGATGAAGTGCGCACAGACACTCACCTTCACCGCAGACTGGTTTATCCCACACTGGTCAATAAGTTATTCCCACTGTTGTTGACATCATGATTCTTCACTGCTGAACAGCGCGGATTCATATGACAGGTCTGCCGTGTTGCCTTCAGTGACAGTAGGAAAAAAGCGCGTCGGCCAACTTTGGAGCGACGGGCAGAGGAGGCGCACTTTTAAGGCGCAGGGAAATCAGTGGGCGTGTGTGTGTGTGTGTGGGTGGGTGGGAGCAGGCTCACTGCTGGAATATAGCGCAGTTACACACTGTAATCCGACAGACGCGATGTGGGCGTGGCTATGGTGTGGTGTGGGCGTGGCTGTGTCCGGGATTTTAACTTCCCACAGTACCAACATGGTTTGTTTAATACTGATGTTTCTTATAGTACGGTCTCACCTTAACTACACTGCTTTATAATGATGACTGTGAAATGCAAACACGTCGACATGACGGTTTGAATAAACGGTTTAGAGCATTTATTCTATTTAGTAATGATTTATGGTATGTTAGGCCATGAGCACAGTAGCTCCCCCTCTCTGTTGTTGTCAGGAGGGACAGTTCAAAAGGAGGGTGAAAGAGAAATAGCGTAATTTAATTAAACCTCTCAGTGGGATTTGGGGCCCAGAGTTACTGAGCAGGTTGGTATTGGCACCATCTGTAGGAAATGCTGCTGTTTCCTGGAATTTACCAAGCAGGTGTGCAAGTGGGGGTGAGTGACTGAAGAAGTGTTGTTGTGGTTCAGCATCATGATGGAGTTTCCAGACAGGGTCCACAGCACTAGTGTGGGCGCACTGATAGGGAAGGAGGCATAACAAGTGATACCTGTAGTTTTCTTGGATCCATGGATGGGAGTTCTATCTGACTATGTGTAAAGCCCATGCTCCTGGTCTCCTCTAATAGAATGTCCCACTGTCTCATCTTGACAAAATAGGTATTAACAGTTTTACATTTACATAGTTGTCATGAAATGTCTGATATTTGTTGTTTTTAATTTTTTCCCCGCCTCTGATTATATGGTCATAAAATCCACATTATCTGCACATGCACCTGTATACACCTGTGGAGTTATACGACTGGTTATGCAATCAAACTTATTGTGGTAATGAAAATGTAACACTCAGTTTAGTATCACTGTACAAAATCCAGCAGGGCATGCATTGCCAACACCTGGCAAAGAGGTAGAGCAGATGAGTAGTGTTTTGTAAGAGATCTATTCCAGGCCTAGCAGTCACAGATTAACCCGTGGCCTGGGATAATTACGTCAGATCCCTTTAATCCTACACAGTTTAGCCATGACAGTGACAGTCCTCCAATGACAAGTTCTCTCACAGATCAAGTGCTTCTACTGGAGCTGTGATGGTGTCTTCGACTAAAAGTTCACACTTACTTCAGTGAAACGTGAAGACCAGTCCAGATAAGCTCTCTGGTAAAACCAAACATTTGTCAACCCTTATACAAATCCTCATGACTTCAGAATTAACTTACAGCTCACAATACGGTAACACATTATAGCTTCATTAAAATCATTTTCTATTTCGTTGGTTCAGCCAAATTATGATGAAAGTGTTATAGGGCCATTACTATTACTATTATTATTATTATTATTATTATTATTATTATTATTATTATCATCATTATTGGCATGTATTTGTAGCTGGTTCTTTGCTGGCCTCTAGTGTTCATAAGAATAACTTCAACTGCTCAAATGAAAGGTATCATTCATACCACCAGAGGGCACCCAAAGGCCATAACACAGGCCACCTTGCAACCAGTAACTTTGAAAACTTTATCACTGTGAACTACAGTATACACTATAGAGTGTGAGATAATCTTCTTCATCTTTGTTACAGTGCTGTTTTAAGACTTTTTTCTTTCCGATTAACAAAGATGTTGTGACATCACAGGAAATCATGGAGGCAAAATGCAAATATAAAAGGTGAAAAAAACAATAAAGTACATGAAATATATAAAAGTAAAAACTTTTATATATTTGATGGACAAGGTCCAACATTTATCGACAGCTACTTTCAAAACTTGACTGTCAGTTGACTGTTATAAGAAACAGTATATATAGGAAAGCCAATAAAATATAAATATATCAAATCCCTCCCTCACATTCCACATAATGGGATTTCTTATATTCATCTCTCTGCCATGTCATTAAACACACATTGGAAATGATCCACAGTCAAATGTCTGCTGTGAAAAGCAAATCTAACAGTGGGTGGGGGAGGGGCATTGGAGTCCGCCTTCGTGTTTCCCCTCAGGCATCTTACTGTCCATGGGTTTGGGTTTTGGATCAGGGACGTCATTAGGGAAATTAGCTTCAGCTTGTTTGTTTCTGCAGGCTTGTCTCTTGGCTCAACCTCCTGTTTGTCTCACGTCTCCTGATGCCATCCACCTGACAGGTGTGGAATATCAAGATCCTGATTAGACACCATGGTCATTGCACAGGTGTGACTCAGACTGGTCATAATTAAAAGCTCACTCTAAAAATGTGCACTTTTATCATGCAAATGGACATTTTCAGGCTCTGAGCTATAGATGTCTGGTGGGAGATACCAGTCACTATCTAGTGTGGTCACTTCTTGTTTCGTGCACATATCCCTCATGTAGAATTGTTGAAGATGTTCAACAGCTGCACAGAAATAATGCTATGGTCTAGAGAACATAAGTAGTGTTACACCGGACGTGCATCCGCCGCCTCTGTAACTTCCCACTGCCTGATCCACTTGCAAACACAGTGTGACACCAACAGGGGGAGGAGACACATGATACCAGGAAGAAGAAAAGGAAGCAGTCATGGGAAAAAACGAATCCAGAGCATTTGGTTCCCACAGTCCCTACACACGGCATGTGCATACATACAGAACTGCATTGTTCATGTTGAACTTTTGTCACCGTATACATTTCAGTTCTCTCTTTTGATCCCCTGGGTCCTGGTAATATTCCCATTGTGAGGAATACGTGTCAAAAAGTTGACTGCGTTTGTGTCAGTGCACAATCTCTAGCCAAACCACTTCTCTGAGACAGTCGCTTTCCACACCTTGAATTTAATATGATTTTAAAATCATTGTGAATAATTGAAGTATTTGTATTTTGCACAGTTTCCGGGTGTTATCAAGTTGTCTGTCTCACAGGAAACAACCTGTAAAAAGTCACATTAAAAAAGTAAAAAACACCATAAAGCATCAACATTTCATGTTTATTTTAAGTGGGGTAGATGCAAAACAAGATCTCTCCACTGTGCCTCAGTATAAATGTACTGAGTAGGTAATGAGGGGTAACTTTATCATGGGTCACTGGGTTACTTTTAAAGTGTGTGAGTGCTCCAGCTGAGCTTCAGTTTCAGGCTTTAGGACCTGGAGGGAGAAGATTCTTCTCCCACTGCCCCTGGATACTATGGGTGGGACCAGTCTGGAAATAAGATTCCAGGGCAGAGATTCTCAGACTCTGTAAACCAGGCATGACAGATCCTGCAACTGGGTCACACCGTTCTGTTCTTGGCCATCAGATACATTAACTTCATATAGAGCAGATCACTGCTGTGGGATCTATTTGTCAACAGCTTGAGGACAACGTGCTGAATTACTGAAAGAACCTAATAAGGTAAGTTATAAAGCACTGAGTGTTGGGGGCAGGGAGAGTATACTGAGCTGTGTTCAACTGGTGGGAAAAGCCCTGGCATGTGAAAAGAGGCCACTATGTGAGATCTGTGATATGTAGTTAAAGTATCCATTGTAGACTGAAGCTGTGTGGGTCACCAGAGTATAAAGAGCAGTTTGAACTGGAAGAAATCAGAGAAATGTGTGTTGTACATCAGAAACATGTGTAACATTCAATTAAATTGCAGTTCAATTTAATTCAAAATAATTTGTCCCTTAGAGCACTCTATGTGGTATGCAACACAAACAACACAAAGACACACAGTACAAACAGGACAACACAAAAGGTTTGGGAGTTGGCTGCAACTTTTGTCCGGACTTCCTCTCTGACCGTCTCACCTACTAAACTGTCCCCAGGGTTTCCAACATCATTATCAACTTGCACGAGATGAACCATCTATTTATCTTATATGTCCACTTTTCCGAACATAGCAGAATGAATAGATTTATTCCAGTGTCATTTACAGACACATTGCCAGCTTTAATCTGTACAACAGAGAAAAGAGTGTAAATGAAAAATTAAGATCTTCCTGTGGAAAGAATACATAACTGTTGTGAGATATCATCTCACTATTCCATCTTTCTGCAGCTTAGTCAACCTGTATAAACATGTCTGGGAAGCTGCTGAAGAGAGATTCTTCACATACATACAGTCCTCCAACATTAAGCAGATTGTTGCTACCTTAATGCTATTTTATTAATTAAGATCCGAACATTTTATTGTAGTACAAAATATCCCTACTGGAAGTAGCACAATTTGCCACCCCTATGTTTGTTATTATGTTGTTTTTGTTGTTATCCTTGTCTTCTTGTGTGTGTTTTTTGATCAGCATTACATCATGTGGGTGACGAACCTGGTAGTCCTCATCCTCCTGGCTTCCTCAGCCTCAGCTGCCACCTCTGCATCTCCAGACAAAGTCCTCAGTAACCATGCCACCATCCTGGCTGACAACAGCGCCACCCTGGCTTTCAGCCTCTACCAAAACATGGCGAAGGAGAAAGGCACGGAAAACATCCTCATTTCCCCTGTAGTGGTGGCCTCCTCTCTGGGTCTGGTGGCTCTTGGGGGAAAGGCCTCCACAGCCTCTCAGGTTAAAACCATTCTGAATGCAGCCAAAGTTAAAGATGAGCAGCTGCACTCTGGCCTGGCAGAGCTCCTGACTGAAGTGAGCGACCCAAAGACCCGCAATGTCACTTGGAAGATCAGCAACCGTATGTATGGACCCAACTCCATCAACTTCAAGGAGGAGTTCGTCACGAGCAGCAAAAAGCACTACAACTGTGATCACTCCAAGATCAACTTCAGCGACAAGAAGAAGGCTGTGAGTACTATCAACGAGTGGGCAGCCAAGTCCACTGATGGCAAACTGCCAGAGGTCACCAAGGACGTGGAGAAGACTGATGGGGCCATGATTATCAATGCTATGTTTTTCAAACGTGAGTCAGCGTTAAATCTGTAGATTTCCAAAATATCGTCCATTTAAATGATTGCGTTATTCTAAAGTTGTTTCGTTTTTTTCCCTCACAGCTCACTGGGACGAGCAATTCCATCATAAGATGGTGGATAACCGTGGATTTCTGGTGTCCCGCAGTCTTACAGTGTCAGTACAGATGATGCATCGCACAGGTGGGTGGAGACAATCTGATCAATGTGACACATATTAACTCTTGTAGCTGAGGTCATTACAACCCCAAAGGAAAGTGTTGTACATTAAAGCATTATTAGCCACATTGTCATCGTCAAAGGAAACCTAACAGCTTGGTCAATAATATGGCTCCCACAACTCTGAAAGCGGTAGTATGTTGTGTCAACTGTAACACACATTCAGATGATCTTATAGGACTGCATGCCGCAGTCGATCAGGAGGTAAAAGGCAAACTGGAACTTCAGGTTTCTGTTCTAAAATAAAAACCCAAGTCAAAATCACACTTACAATTTCAGTTATAGTTTTATTTATTGCAATGGATAGAAGTTGAGGCGGTGCTCACACACACTGGGTGCACCAACCTTCAGCAGAGTAAGAGCTCCCCTAAAGTGTAATGCAGATAAGTATGTAATATCATGTGTTTCCTCAGGTCTCTATGGCTTCTATGATGACAAAAGCAATAAGCTGACCATGCTGAGCATGCCCCTGGCTCATAAGAAGTCCAGTGTATTGTTCATCATGCCGTACCATGTGGAGCCTCTGGAGAGACTGGAGACGATGCTGACCAAGAAACAGCTGGATACATGGATGGGCAAGCTGCAGCAGACAGCGGTAGCTGTGTCTCTGCCCAAAGTCAGCATGGAAGTCAGCCACAACCTTCAGGTAAAGGATATACGAAACCATGAGCTTCTCACTAGATTGATATGACCATACCTCAGTCCTTACATCTCACACCTGTTCTCTGCCCCTCTTTAGAAACACCTTGGGAAGCTGGGCCTGACAGAGGCTGTGGACAAATCCAAAGCAGACTTCTCCAACATCTCAGGGAAAAAGGACCTTTACCTGTCCAGTGTGTTTCACGCCTCTGCCATGGAATGGGACACTGACGGGAATGAAATTGATCCCAGCATCTTTGCCACAGATAAGCTGAAAAACCCAAAACTGTTTTACGCTGACCACCCTTTCATCTTTCTGGTGAAGGACCAGAAGACAAACTCCATTTTGTTTATTGGCAGGATGGTCAGGCCAAAGGGTGAAAAGATGAGAGATGAACTGTGACTGTGTGCTGAGTCTCTAGGTTAAACATCTGACTCTGTGTGAGTGTGTATGTATGTGTGAGTGTGTGTATAGAGTGTGTAGAATGCAATATGCTTAGAGAAGTAGGAAATGAAATATAGGTGCATTCCTTTCTCCCATGCCAACAGCATTCCATCAAACCTCAAGCACGTTGCACAGCCTGAATATTTGTCCTGTAAAAAATTCTTCCATTTGTGGTGTTTTGGTTATGTATTGGTGCATAATGTAACGGACTGAAGGCTAAGATTAAATACAATTTCCTTGGTTATTGCCTAAATCTGATTCCAGGCGGTCTTGAAAATGAATCATCTGTATGTGTGCAGAACCAAAATGTCTCTGTCATTATCAAGTCTTACTGTATTTTTGAATGTGGACAACAACCCTGCTGTTAAAGAGATCTCACACTGTTTAACGGAACAAATAGTTTTCGGCTTTTTGAGTTTTGTTTGCTTTTAAATTTAAATTCATTTTTTTCTTCACACATATTTTCCTAATTCTTTGCACTGCTTTCCCCCACAAACATGTTTTTAAAACGATGTTTCTTAGTACTGATATATACTGGCTGCACTGATCATCACTCGCAAACTTTACAAAGAGCATGTGCACTGATGGCTTTTGACTGTTTCAAATTGCATTGTTCAATAAATGTGAAAGGTTGGTCACCTTAAGTGTAAATATTTTGTGCAGATATTTTCTTAGCATTTCCCAAGATGCTGACTAATTCATTCATTTTATCCCTTGATATGTACAGTATGACTGAATGGGTGTTGGCAACGGCACAATCACTTGTGGCAGGCTGGATGATGTCAGGCCTCTAGTGGGATTTTCTAGCTGAATAACACAGATAATACCAGTGGGAGTAAGTGTGGGAACGCCTGGGTCTCTCTGCCTCTGTGAGTAATGTGATAAAGTTGGTATGGCTGGTATAAACATGGTAAAACTAAGGTAACATTGTGCTTTATTTGTAAAACTCCATAATACAATGAGTAAAAAGGCAGCAACAAATAAAGAACACAGTAAATATAAAATATGAAGATTAAATGGACAAAGTAATATACTGAGTGAAACAGATACAATTAAACATATTGGCAGTGTAACCTGGACGTGTGTCCCTCTCTCTTATGGAAGAGATCTAGGCTGCTGGCTCGCGTATATTATCTACAATATCTAAATTTAAGGTCTGTATCAAAAATCTTACCATACAGCTCAGAACTATCACAGGTTTACTCAATTTCACATTTACTGATCTTCTAGATCTGGGAAGGAGATTGGCAGTAGCAGACTCTGTAAGAGAGTAAATAAGACCCCCAACCCACACAACACACAGTACCACAGTTTTATAGAAAGTAGAAAACTATCTTTATGTAAATATCTTTCTCAACTTCATTTACATTCCGTCAAGCAGAAATATCCCATACAAAACTCAAATATACCACAAAAGAATAATTGAAGTAACCAAAATAGATGTAAGACAAAATATATATAAGTTAAGGAGAACCACTCCTAGGAGAAAAAAACAATAAATGTGGTACTACTTCACAGTTCCTCAGTTATACTCTTAATTTCACTTAAAGTTGCTTGTCTTTTTTTCCTTGAACAAATTTGCTTTGACTGTCCCTCAGTTGTCAACCTTCACCTATTTTCATTTTTTTTTATCTTGGGGCCAAGAACCAAAATCAACCTGAGTTTCAGGCGGAATAAAGTAGCAAAAAAAAAATGATAAAGGCTCCGCAATTGGGTCTCCTTTGGTTTTGGTTCCTACAGCCCTCCTAGTATGGCAAGCATCTCCTCGTCGACGTCCTGACACGCAGAAGGCATCCACGAGTAGCAAATGAGTCCTGGACCACGATGATGCAATTCCTCACATGGCATAGTCAGAATTGTCCCTAACAAAAAAACAGTCAGAATAGTTCTAACGCTGAGGAAACCACGCTGACGGCCCCTCCTACGACCAACTTCGGCGTCTTCGAGGTAAGTACTCGTTCGTGGTTCACTGTTAACAGCAGCTTTTATCGATGTTCATAGGAACTCCTTATCATGTGCTAAAATGGAGAATGGCGTGCTTTGTCACAGAACGCGCTTTTTCTGCCTTCTCTGTTTCCTCCTTCTCCTTCCTTCCGTGTCCCGCACCTCACCCACACACCGTGAGCTGCAGGTGACACGTTCAGGGTGCGCTCCGGAAATCTGAATACTGAACGGAACTAACATACAGGAAACCCAGATGCATTTACAGAACCTGGTATTTCTCTGCTCTAAATCTAATCAGGGTTACACTCTCCCCCTCTAGACTGCATGGGTCCCTGCATGCATTCCTGCCTCTACAGGTACAGACACATACGAAATAGCAGTTCCTAAAGCCTGAAAGAACGAACCAATTGCCAAAGCTAAAGGCTCCCCGAGCTCATCATAAGCTAGTTTCCGAGGCGGACGTCTCTCCCTAACAGAACGTCTGACACTTGTGTGTGTGTTCTCAGACTCTAGATTCTCAGATGCTGCATTGTCAGTGTCTGCAACTACAGGGTCTGTGGTGATGAGATCTGCGTCCTCTCGAACAGATGAGATATGTGTCCGGTCAGTTTCTGGGATGTCGATAACAACATGGTCTGGGGCTCTACATTGAGAAATAGGATGTGTGACTGTACTACTGTCATCAGAGCTGACAAGGGGAGTGTCTGGTTGAAACTGTATGGAGCGTTGGGGCACAAAGGGGAGGGGGGGGGGTATCAGGATTTAACACCCTGGAAGCTGGTTGAGGCTCATGGGAATCTCTTTCCTTTTGGAGGTAAGGACCCGTTGTGACAATTTCTGGCACCCATACACTAGAAAACAGCTCATCCTCATCACTACACCACTCGTCCTCCTGACAATCAACATCCTCCTGTGGGTCTTTTGTTGGTTTGTTCCTCAATCTCCTCTTCTTTGATGCGTCAATGGGGGAACTGTACTCTCTGATCTCTGTTACAGGCAAGAACCCACATGGCAGAAGAAGGTCTCTATGTAATGTGCGTTGCACTCCTTCCCCTGCTTCAGGTTTAACTACATAGACGGGACTGTCTTTAATCTAATCTGACAACAACATGGATTTTCTGTTCCCACCTATCTGCTAACTTGTGTTTCCCCCTGATATTCACGTTTCTCACTAAGACCCTATCCCCCTCCAAGAGTTCAGCTGCCTTGACCTTTGTGTCAAACCTAGCCTTGTTCTTCCCTCCCATCTTCTGGAAGTTTTTCGCAGCTATTGAGAAGCTCTCTTGAAGGCGTTGACGAAGGCCCTTAACATACTCTGAGTGAGTCTTGTGGTTTCCCATATCAGGGTGGATTCCCAGGACAAGATCAATTTGCTGTCTGGGCTGTCTACCAAACATTAGTTCGTAAGGCGAATAGCCTGTTGTATCGTTTCTCGTGCAATTGTATGCTTGGACCAATGGTTTGACAAAATCCCTCCAATGATATTTGTCTCTCTCTTCCAGGGTCCCTAGCATACCAAGGAGAGTCCGGTTAAACCGTTCCACTGGGTTTCCCCGGGGATGATATGGGGTGGTACGAACTTTGTCTGCTCCTATTAATGTACAGAGTTCTCTGATTGTCTTAGACTCAAAATCTCTGCCCTGGTCACTGAGCAGACGACTAGGGAATCCGTAGTAAGCAATGAAGTTTTCCCATAGAGCCTTTGAAACAGTTTTGGCTTTCTGGTCTCTAGTTGGTATTGCCACAGCGAATTTAGTAAAGTGGTCAGTGTAAAGGGCAGCAGCTTATGTTTGTGGTAAAAGAAGCAGTTCTGTCACTTTACGTTTTGTACTTTTATTTTGAAGAGCACTGCTCTTCTTCTACTACTTCCTGTTGTTATTGACGCTAGTTTCCCCGTTCCTGTCTCGTCGTAACGACATGTTCACGTTGCTCCAGAGTTGGTAAAACATGCAAACAAATTATTGATATGTCATATTCTGTGTGGAAACTTGTATTATATTGTGGTTTGCTTTGTTTTTTGTGTCGTTTGTATGTCACGTTTAAGGAGTGTCACTGCGAGGTGTGTGTAGAAGATAGGCTACTAGCAGGCTGAGCTCAAACTTAGCGCCCTTGGAAGCAGAAGGAGGTATGAGGAGACTGATGGTGTATTCATTGTAAAAACAAGTGGTTCATTTCATTTAAAACAGAAGGAAACTGTCATTATTTTTATTTCAATAAGAACTACAATTCATAACGGGTTACAAGGCTAATTTCATGTAAAAACGAATTATTTCAGTTTACTAAACTTACTTGTGTTAAGTTTAACACACGTTTAAAATTTAAACGTGATTTCTATGCATTGTTCGTGGAAATAATATGGTACTGTGGCATTTGTATTTTCTGTCCACATAGTTTTCACGGTGTCAAAATGCGAGGTGAAAGAGGAGAGAATTAAAGTTGCACCAGTCGAGGCTCTCTGCATCTTTTGTGGTTATTCCAAGTGGGCCGCTACAGTGAAAACTGCAGAGAAGCTGACGCCATCTCATCTGACATCCAGCTACCAACCTGTTCCCAGCCACCTGACTCCGCTCGCACTCATATCCCGCACAGGCAAGATTAAAAAAGGACAGCATGCTGAAGGTACAATTACAGATGCTGAAAAAGAGACATTAGGTACCAAGGAGCAAAAAGGAACTATTTACGGCATAACTGAAGTGTCTTAAATACTAACATAATATTTGAGGTCAAAATAATTTGTGAGCTGGTTTCCAACACATAATATCTCTGAAATTGGTGAATATTTCAAGACCAATGGCACATGTGTTTATGGAATAATAAGTTTGTTTATGAAAAGGTTTAAAGGTTGAAGCTCTTTAGCTATTAATATCTAGAGCGCTCATTTATGACATTTTTGTGGTTACTGTTATGCTAAAAATCCTTTTGAATGTCCATAATCTGTAAATGCTTGATATAAGTACAAGTACTCTGTGGTAAAAGATAACTACAGCTTATAGGTGTGAATTCAGGCATAGGACAAACAAAAGCCACACCAGACTTAAAGCAGTTGCTCAAACAAACAAGATGTCCCTCCCAACAGACAATCCCACAGACACGCCACTCAGGTCTAGCTCATGTGAGAGAAGGCTAACAGAGAAAGGCCAAGAGATGCATGACCAAGAC
The DNA here is from genome assembly GCA_016785345.1 of Trinectes maculatus. Classification (NCBI taxonomy): domain Eukaryota; kingdom Metazoa; phylum Chordata; class Actinopteri; order Pleuronectiformes; family Achiridae; genus Trinectes; species Trinectes maculatus. The sequence goes on from JAFBJQ010002113.1 coordinate 232,270, forward strand.
GTCAAAAAACGTGAAAAAACATTTAACAAAGCCTATGACTCTTGGAAGCCAGTAGCAAGAGAGATAAGGACAAAATTAAAAACCCTTTGCTCATTAGAAGACCTCAATAAATTACACGAAGACATTCAGGCAAAGTATGATGCTGTAAAACTACAGTATGAACCTATTCTATGTAACAGTAACACCACGCCAGAGATTGTAAAAAAAAATGGATGCCTATGGTGTACTGACAAAGGAAATTTGTGACCTCATAAGCAACCGTCTAGAGACTATTAATGAAGATTACAATGATCAACTTGAAAAGGAACGAGTAAGAGAAACGTTAAACAAAAATGAATATGGATCTGTCTTTGGCCTAACTAAAACTGAAACTATAATTTCATTGGAGTCATTAGAGAAATCGAGCAAACACTCCAGCTCAGCCAGTATCCACGGCGGTAGAGTAGACGCAGAAGCAGAGCTTGCTGCTAAGCTGGAGCAATCAAAGGCCATGGAAGAAATTCAAGCACAGCTAGCACATCTTCACAAGTTAGAAAGTGAATGGAAACTTAAAGAAGCAAAAATGTTGTCAGAAATGAAACAAAGAGAGGTGGAAATGCAACAACAGTTGGAACATGAGAGAGCAAAACTGCAACAGTTACAAGCAGAAAAAGATGTCGCTATAGCAGCAGCTCGTGTGAGAGCATATGACAGTTTTGAAAGTTTTGAGAACCATAATGAAGAAATTAACAGCAAAACTAGCTCTGCTTGTTATAAAATACAAACTGAACCTCAATTAAATCCAGACGCTGCTTCATTCCAACCTCGCCAGGCAGCTCCTGAAATGACAAGGACCCAGGAGTCTGTCAGTCTAGCTCAAGCAATCGCCAGCTCATTAAGTATGAATCGCTTGCCAATCCCTGAACCCACCACTTTTAGTGGTGACCCTTTAAGGTTTACTGATTGGAAGATGTCATTCATGACTCTGATTGACTGAAAACCACTCCCAGCAAGTGAGAAGATGTTTTATCTCAAAATTTACTGGAGAGGCGCGCAAAGCTGTAGAAGGTTTCTTTTATCGAGATTCAGAGAATGCATATTATGGAGCATGGAAAGTTTTGCAGGACAGATATGGGAACCCATTCATCATACAGAAAGCCTTCCGTGATAAGCTCATGAAATGGCCAAAGATCAGCACAAACGACCCGCTAGTACTACGAGAGTTCGCAGACTTCCTCCAAAGCTGCACTGAAGCAATCCCATACGTCAAAGGACTAGCTATCCTTAACGATTGTGAGGAAAACCACAAGTTGCTCAAAAAACTACCAGAATGGATCGTCCGAAAGTGGAGTCGAATTGTTGTGGATGAACTTGACACATTTGGCAGCTATCCAGATCTTGCATGCTTCACAGGGTTCTTGAGCAAAGAAGCACGAATAGCTTGTAACCCTATTGCTTCTCCACTGTTGATAAATTTCAAACCTGTAGATGATAGAATCCCAAAGAGGGCCAAAGCCTTCAACACAAACACACAACCAAAGAGTTTCACTCAGGAGAAACAAGAAACAAACAGCAGTAAACCAAAATCACCTTGTTCTGTCTGTAAAAGTGAAGCTCATGGCATCACAAAGTGTCCCACTTTCACAGCAAAGAGTGCTAAAGATAAAAAGGCATTCATCCACGAAAATCGACTTTGCTTTGGATGCTTGAGAAAGGGTCACATGACCAAGGACTGTAAGAGACGACACACGTGCAACATATGCAGCCGTCGTCACCCAACCTGCTTGCACAAAGACAGGAAGCAAAGCCCTGTGGAGGCAATAACGAATAGCTCCACTTCCACAGAAGAATGTGCAAGTCAAGAAACACACAAGGTCGTATCTCGTACATCAACACAACGCGCTTCTGCTACCCAAGCATCGTCCCAGTCTTTGTGTCTTCAGTACAAGAGCCACACAGAGAAATACTTACATATGCAATACTGGACACACAGAGTGACTCGACATTTGTCTTAGAAGATGTACTTGACAAATTAAATGTGAATGTCCAGCCAGTAAAGCTGAAACTTAGTACGATGACAGCCATTGACACAATCATATCGAGCAAGAGTGTTCATGGTCTACAAGTTCGAGGACTCCATTCGGAGAACTGCATTCAATTACAGCAGGCCTACGTTCCAACAAAGGAAAACAGCATTACTGTGGCCTCATCTCAGAAACTTGGCAGATAAGTTGCCACCCCTCCAAGACTGTGATGTAGGGCTCCTAATAGGATATGACTGTCCAGCAGCACTGGCTCCTCTTGAAGTCATCTTAGGTGACAAAAACCAACCGTTCGCACAGAGATCAGAACTAGGATGGAGTATAATAGGCTCATCAAACCCCCACCTAGACAGACAAGGAAGTCAAAGCTTTGTGCATCGGCTAACAGTAAAAGAACTGCCAGTCCCGTCAGCGACAGATGTTCTAAAGGCCCTGGAATCAGATTTCATTGAGAGAACTCATGAGGATAAATACGTGTCCCAAGATTATGTTCATTTCATACAGTTCCTCAGTAACCACATCACACAGAAGGAGGACGGGCATTATGAGATGCCTCTCCCTTTCAAAGGCAACAGTCCACCCAACCTACCAAACAACAAGAGGCTAGCCACAGTTTGCCTACAGTGTCTTAAGAAAAAATTAAAGGCCAACAAACAATACTATGATCAATACAAAACATTCATGGAAGAAACAATTAACAAAGGTGATGCAGAGCCTGCCCCTACAACATCTGAGGGAGAGACAGAGTGGTACCTTCCACATCACGGCATCTACCACCCCAGAAAACCAGATAAGTTGAGAGTCGTTTTTGACTGTTCGGCCAAATTCCATGGTGTTTCTCTAAACGACACTCTGCTAACTGGGCCTGATCTAATCAATCCTCTTTGCAGATTCAGGAAGGAAGCTGTAGCCATTATCTGTGACATTGAAAGAATGTTTTATCAATTCTCTGTCACTCCTGAATCCAGGAATTATCTGAAGTTCCTCTGGTGGAAAGGATGGCGGTTCATCTCTTCGGAGCCGCTTCATCTCCTGGATGTGCCAATTTTGGCTTAAAGCACCTAGCACGACAACACAAAGCTAGCTATCCTCTAGCATCCACATTTGTGGAGAAGAACTTTTATGTTGATGACGGGTTAGTCAGCGTCTCATCAGTTGATGAAGCCAAGCAGCTGATCTCTGAGTCGCAAGAGTTGTGCAAAAGAGGAGGCCTGCGCCTTCACAAATTCAATTCAAATGAAGAAGCAGCGCTCTCTTGCTTAGACCTTTCTGAAAGAGCAGCAAACACTGAGCCTCTAGGTTTTGATCCAACCCCATCAGAACGTGCTCTTGGCATTCAATGGTTGAAAAAAGATGACACTTTCAGCTTTAACATCAGCTTAAAGGATCAGCCTTCAACTCGTCGTGGTTGTCTGTCTGTCATCGCCTCTCTCTATGATCCTCTCGGATTCATCGCTCCATTCAGCCTAAGTGGAAAACGTATCCTTCAAGAGCTTTGTCACAGAGGCATCGGATGGGATGACCCACTCCCAGAAGATATGAAGCCACGGTGGGAGGAATGGATAAATGGTCTTCTCAAGTTGAAAGAGGTCTCAATTCCGAGATGTTCCACCCACATGACTTTCATGACATTGTCAGAGTAGAGTTACACCATTTTTCAGATGCCAGCTGCGTGGGATATGGTGCATGTTCTTACCTCAGGTACAAAAATGACAAAGATGAAGTCCATTGCAGTCTCGTGATGGCGAAAGCAAGGGTCGCACCCTCAAAGGTCACAAGTATCCCGAGGCTAGAACTTGCAGCAGCGGTGGTTTCTGCAAAAGTGTCATGTTAAAACTGGACACGAAGATTGATCAAGAATTTTTCTGGACTGACTCGCAAGTTGTGCTTGGGTACATCAACAATGATGCTCGTAGGTTCCACATATTTGTTGCAAACCGTGTTCAACTGATTAGAGATAATAGTGATCCCAATCAATGGTATTATGTGGACACCTCAGAAAACCCGGCCGACCACGCATCCCGAGGTCTTTGTGCTTCAGACATTCACTCAACAAACTGGCTGCGAGGACCAAAGTTTCTCTGGGAGCGTGAATTACATCTAATGCCCTGCACTACAAAAGACTTGCTCGTCGGTGATCCTGAAGTCAAAACAATTCAGGTACTTGCAACAGAAACCAATAACTGCAACAACATCCTCAGGCGTCTGAGTCAGTTTTCTTCATGGACAACACTTGTAAAGGTAGTTGCAAGAATCAAGAGACTGAGGGCTACACAAAAACAACATAGTGAACATGTGACTGTCGAGGAGCGTGAGAAGGCTGCTGAGACAGTAATTAAGATCGTACAGCAGCAAGCCTTCCCCAATGAGATAAAAATGCTTCAAGGCGGAAAGGACCTTCCAAACTCAAGCTCTCTCTTCAGTCTTGATCCCTTCTG
>JAFBJQ010002116.1:0-67719 GCA_016785345.1 Trinectes maculatus
GGGGGGGGGGGGGGGGGGGGTATGGAGGGTATAGTGGAAAAGTCAACATCATTATCAGTCTGCTAATTCTATTACATTTTCTTGCGTCTCCATCACAGCAGAGGTTTTTGTTTCTCTATCATTTACCCTCCACATACAATAACACATGTACAACCGTTCTGTCTGTGTGGAAAAGACTGTTTTCATGAATCAATGTTATGAGGCAGTGCAGGTTTGTTGAAATTCAAGCTGTTACGTTTTTTTTTTAAAGGGCTGGAATAAAACAAATTTCCACCATATTTATTCTATAAAAATAAAATGAAGTCTCTTTACTAAAACCTACTCTGTAAATATGCATTAGTTTGCAGAGAATAGTGGATTAAAACATGTTCAAATAAAGTGTTTCACAACTTCACTGCACTGTGTGGCTGTGTTTGTGTCCGTGAGTGTGTACTGTTGATGGACAGATGTATTGATGGATTTACTACAGCATGAGCTGCCTGGTCAAATAAATACATCTCCCCTCCCCCCCTTTGCCCTCCAGGTCCTGCTGAGGTCCCCATGATGTCCCCAAATGGGTCGATCCCTCCCATCCACGTACCCCCAGGATACATCTCTCAGGTTAGTTTGTGTTTTTGTAAGTGTGTGTGTCTGTGTGCTCAGTCTGATATTGTCAGGCACTTCTTCTTCATGTGTTTCTGTTGTGTGGGAGAGTTTCAGGCTCTGAGTCAGACCCAGAGGGAAACCGTCACGCGTGTGCATTTAATTAGCTGATGGTTTCTTTGCCAAATTTTTTTTTTTAAATTCTTAAGAAATCGTGTGAGCCAGTGTTTACTCTCAGAATCAGGTTTTTCTGACACACATATCCTCTGTAGCACATTCCACTCGCCATGATTTAACGTTATCATCAGTGATTCCGGAATCAGACTCAGAAGTCCCTTATTAATCCCCGGAGGTACGTTCAAAAACTTGTTTAACACAATTTTAATACGGTAAATTGATTTTAATAGTGTTGCAGTTATTGCAGCATTCCGATTCACGCGTCAGTACTCAGATTCCTGAAAATCCGGTTTAGGAATCAGAATGATTCATTTACAGCCAAAGCAAGTTGAGTTACAAGGCTGAGACAGGTCCAGGGCACTCGGCCGATTGGCTTCTGATGGACTTGTAAACTATAAGGTTTATTTTTCCTGAATAACGACCAAAAGTGGGTCAAGTGTTTCAGCCTGTATGAAGCGTGGATATGATGAACGTCGCCCATCAGCCACATGTCCTCGCTGTTGTAGCCTATAAAGAGGGAAGTAGCCGAGGGAAGTCTCCCCCCCTCCCCTCCCCCGCCAGAGCACCCAGAAGGAATGTGCTGAATTTTTGGGAGTTAGGGGGCATTTGTTTGTCTGGGTGTGTGTGTGTGTGTGTTTGTGTGTGTGTGTGTGTCTGTTGGGGGGTGGGGGGGCGGGGGGTTAACGGTAAGTAAATGAACGGGGGGGGGGGGGGTTAACGGTTAGTAAATGAACACAGGTCAGTCAACTGTCCTCACCAGTGTAGTGTTACAAATACATGTGGTGGAAGCCAGGTCATTGGCTCACCGTGTGTGTGTGTCTGTATGTGTGCGTGTGTGTGTGTGTGTGTGTGTGTAAGCAGGGACTGAGCCAAGTGAGAGCGGGAAACACTGTCATTCTTACATAAACAAGGCTGATAGGAGAGACAGGCACGGGGTGGGTAGACGGTTAAGGGGGTGTGTGCGTGGGTGGGGGGTGGGGTGGGGGGGTGGATGAGGAAAGAGCAGTGCGGTGGTGGATAGTAGTGCAGTGACAGATGGCTTTTGCATATGTGTGTTTGTGTCCTTGGTGGTTTATGCCGATGCATGCGTTGCAATGTGTGTGTGTGTGTGTGTGTGTGTGTGTGTGTGCACATGTGCACGTTTGTGGGTCCCCTCCAGTTTGTATTATTCGCAAAACAAGTGCGTCTCCTTGCTGGTAAGTGCTGTGTGGGTTGACAGGTCACACATGTACTCACGCAGGGACTTTGCCCTTGTTTTCCTGTAAACACTCTGTTTTTCTCCTCTGCAGCCGAGGATGGGATGAGGGGCAGATAGGGGGATCTCCCCCTCCTCCCCCTCCTCCTCCTCCTCTCCTCCTCTTCTCGTTTTCTCACTCGGATTAGTTCTGTACCTCTCTTCCTCCCCTCCTGACCCTCTCTCGCTTCTTTCTCTCACTCTGCCATGTTCTGGCACCCAGAGTCTGTTGCCTGTGTGTGTGTGTGGGTGTGTGTGGGGTGTGTGGGTGGGTGGGTGGGGTGGGGGGTTGTTTTATTTGGGGTGTGTGTTTGTATTAGTGTGTGTGTGTGCGTGTGTGTGTGTGTGTGTGTGTGTGTGTGTGTGTGTGTGTGTGTGTTGTTGTTGTTGTTGTTAGGGACCAGCAGATGACTTCCCCGCTCTGCAGGGAGTGTTGTGTTTGCGCTCTGCTTGGAATGCAGGCCTGTGAAAGTGTCTGAATAGTTGTTGTTTTGTGTGTGTGTGTGTGTGTGTGTGTGTGTGCGTGTGTGTGTGCATGTGTGTGCATGTGTGTGCATGCGTGTGTGCGCGTCCCAGTCAAGGAATTTGAAAGTGAATACATGTTAATTCGACACAGTTCTTTTGAAACTTGTTGTTATTGAAATCTGCAGACCATCTGATGACAACATTGCAAAACTTGTTTTCACCACTGTTAAGGACAAAGGACCCTGTTAACATCATGTTCTCATTTGTTGGATATATGATGCATGATGAATTTCTCTATGAGACATCCAACACAAACTCATCTCACAGAACTATGGACGACAAATAATATTCTCAACAAGACCGATCGCCTTTAATTTATAGGATACTTAGATAGATGGATGGATGGATGGATGGATGGATAGATGATCGAGGATGGATGGGTGATGGATGGATGGATGGATGGATGGTGGATAGATAGATAGATAGATAGATAGATAGATAGATAGATAGATAGATAGATAGATAGATAGATAGATAGATAGATCCTCACAACTCACCTTTCTCCATCTCCTGTGTCCAACAGGTGCTGGAGGACACCACAGGGGTCCGGCGGGTGGTGGTGACCCCCCAGTCTCCAGAGTGCTACCCCCCCTCCTACTCTCCAGCCCTTTCCCCCACACACCACCTGCCCCCCTACCTGGCTCACCCCCACTTCATCCCCAACTCTCACTCCTTCTACCCCCCTGTCAGCCCAGGAGAGCTGCCCCACCAGTACTACCAGCACCACCTTCCCCCCATGTATGGAGATCCAGGTACTGACACACTGGCTCCACCTAAAAGGCCAATGTGGTTTTATGTGGACAGTTGTTATTAATCAACTTGTCTCCAACAGAAATCATCCCGGTTTATGGGATGTCTAACTACATAGGCCGAGAGGAGACGTACAGTAAGCCACAGCCCAAAAAGATAAAGGAACAGAGGCAACTAGAACGACAGAACCGACTCAACTCCCCCCCCTCCACCCTCTACAAGAGCAGCCTGGGCTCAGCACACAACGGATACAGGTGAACATAATGTGTCATTTAGTGTGTCTGTGTGGGGGGGGACGTGTATTTCCTGTACAGCTTAATTAATTGTGTTGTGATTTCATTTGTGATGCAGCAACAAATCACACGCCCCGTTGCTCGGGTCGGTGGGGTCAGGGGGAGGGGTCTGCAGTCCTGGGGGGAAGAAGCCGGAGAGGCGACTCCGCAGCAGTCCACGAAACAGCGAACCGGAGACGCACGCACAAGGTGAGCTGTGAACACAAACGCAAACACAACTGTTGGTGACCAGGGTTGCGTTTTCCTTTGCCGAAGACGTTTCTTTATTTTTACGCATAAACACAATCGATGCTAAACGCACACAGGTAACACTCAAAGGACTGTGATTTATTTCACTTTTTGATTTAAAAAAAAACAACAACAACAACTTGGAACTCGACAGTAAACCTGCATCACTGCACCACATCACTGTTTTCCCAAAATCGTGCACATCTCGACAACGCCACACAACCAGCTCATATCTCTTTGTGAAAGAAGGACGTCTGCCCTCCGTGACCCCGCTGTCTTTGTCTCTGTGTGTGACTGGCTTTGTCCACCGGGATGAGGTGAGGAGATCCAGTGGGGAGAGTGTGGCGGGGGTGGAGGTGGGGAAAGGGGGATGGAGGGGTTGTCTGGGTAACCGCATAGCTGAACCCGTCCCTGAGTGCTATCGTTTTACCCTCACTACAATACTGGCGTTGTTGGTGAAGGCTGAGCCACAGGGGTGGTGGTGGTGGTGGGGCGGGGGGGGGGGGGGGCGCATACCTGTAGAGTCCTGCTGGAGATGAAGGAAACCTTTGAGCTCCGGGATTCAGACGCCACTGCTCAGCCTTATCGCTCATCGCATGTGCACATGTGCAAAGGCACATCGCCTCGTTTTGTCTCACACACACACACACACACTACAATACTGGCGTTGTTGGTGAAGGCTGAGCCACAGGGGTGGGGGTGGGGGTGGTGGGGGTGGGGGTGGTGGTGGTGGGGGGGGGTCGCATACCTGTAGAGTCCTGCTGGAGATGAAGGAAACCTTTGAGCTCTGGGATTCAGACGCCACTGCTCAGCCTTATCGCTCATCGCATGTGCACATGTGCAAAGGCACATCGGCTCGTTTAGTCTCACACACACACACAAAACACAAACACACACACACGTCTTTGTGGAGAGGCAATGACAGCAAAACAGAATTATGGACACATAAATTCATAGTCGTGATCACTGTAACTGTTAACCCCCCCCCATTTTTTTTTTCTCCTTTTCTTTTAAATTTACTTTCCCCATTAAACGTGGGTTCAGTCGCACACAGCGTGGCGTCGGATCAGAGGAACTTTTAATCCCGGCCAGGTGCGTGTACGTCTACGTGGCCCGAATCTATGACAGATTCAATCACAACATACAGGAAAACTTTCATTTGTTAAAATACATGTCGACAAGTTTTATTTTGGTTTTTGATGGGCGAAAAATATAGTTTGGTCTTACTTTGATTTTTTTTTAAAATTCCATTAACATCAGCTTTGTTAAGATGGATGAAGATGCAATGTAAAATAAATATTTATTTAACATTGCAAATAAACCATTATTTAATAATACAAATCAAACCAAATAAATATGTGTTAATAGACAACGTTGTCATCACTCGTGCACAAAAATGCATTTAAACCTGCAAACATGTATCGTCTAAACACTAAACACACACTATATACACACACCCCCACACACACACATACCAGACTGCCACAAAACAGAGGATCATCTGAGAGGAGCGCCAAAGGAGGAGAAGAACAAAAAAAAAGCGAGGTCTGCAGCTTGTATACAGTCTCCCAGTTTCATGTGGCACGCACTGTCGTGCCCAAGCAACAACAACAACACACATGACAGACAGGGACATGTCAGCACGTTGTCGCTTGTCCGTTCTGGTCTGAGAGGGTCTCGGTACTAGGGTGGAGATCGGGCTGACTCAGCTAAATGCGTCGCCGCACGCGCACAAACGTGCACGACAGAAACACGCACATGCAAAAACAGCCCGTGACTGGGCTTCCTGTAAAACAATCAGAGCATGAGGGTCCAGAGGGTCGGCGGCAGGGGGAGAGGGAGAGAGAGAGAGGAAAGGAATGCAGGATTTGAAGGACGGAGCGTAAAGCGATGGAGATGGATGGACGGAAGGTTTGTAAGGAGAGAAAAAAAAAATAAAAATCAAATAAGCAGAAAGTCTAGATCAGATGGAAAGACAGAGACAGAGAGTACAAATATTCCAGCGAAGTTTGTGCTTGGCCCGGTGCGTCCTCGCATGATCCAACCCGGAATACCACACACACACACACACACACACACACACACACACACACAGTGCACCGCCTACGCTTTGCCCTTGATGCCCTTGGCCTTGTGTGTGTCTATGTGTGTGTCTATGTGTGTGTGGCTATCGCCCCGGTGCCAGTGAGGCAGCCGGCTGACTTGGCGAGTGCAGTGACCGTTCCCCAGTAAAGAGCAGCTCCACAGGCCTTTTTCCCTCAGAACCCAAGCTGCTCGCTGAGCAGAAACAGATGTGGGCCCCATCCCCTCCGTTCCTCCATCTTGGCTCTGCATCACCACCACCACAGATCCCGTCTCTCACTCGGAGAAACTGGGATTTCAGCAGAAACAGATGGACCCGGCACCCTCAGCTCCTCCATCTTTGGGTTCTACGTCATTGCCAAGTGCTGTTGATTCAGTAGAAACCAGATGTGCACAATGAGAGCTGTGTCCACCACGTTGGCCCCCGTGAATGACGTGAGGAAAATAACAGGGGTCCTAGATATTAGAGTGGTTTGTTGTTCTGATCTGAGACCAGTGGAAGCGTCTATTATGTGGAGGGAAACTTTTAACATAGGTGAAAATTGCGTGTGTGTGAATCCTTTTTGCTTCCTTCTCTCATTGTGTTAAAAAAAAATAAAAACTTAAAAAGCATCTCAGGAATCTTCAGTGTTGACATCAGGAATCGAAACCAAACCGGTTGCTAAAGATTCTCCAACACAATGAAAATGTTCCAGAAAAGGAAACGAGGAAAACCCACCTGATACTGAATTATGATGTCACTTCCTGAGTCAAATGATAAGAAACGCAATGTCATCCGAGAACAGGAATTTCCCATCCCTGGTCCACTTTTCTGATTTTTTTTTATAAATACAGTCTTTCATGTTCTGATGTCATCCTCATTAGCTCCAGTGGCCTTTGACCAAGTCATGACTCAGCCCTTACTTTAACATCTCACCCGTCTCCCAGCTCTTCAGCTGGAGACGCCGGAGCAGGCCTGGAAATGTTTGTGCACACACCCAGCCTTCCCTGACTGGACTGTTATGATGTGGATCGCCATGGCGATAATCTCAGCCCCCACCACCCACCCTCAACCCCCAAACAAACTCCAGCCCCCTTCCCTCAAATCCAAATACGGCTATGTTTGTGGGGGCAAGACGGAGGGCGGCGGGGTCGGAGCGAGAGACCGGGGAATGGGAATGGGAATGGGAATGTCATGAGAAGACAGAAAAGACAGCGATAAGACAAGAGACGTGGAACGGAAAGAAACGGAGGACAGAAACCGGGAAAGAGCCCAAAATGGTGGAGGCAGGCCACAGCGAAAAGAACAAGGGATGGCTTTACCAGCAGAGGAATGTCCTTCCCGCTGGTATCATGTAACAGGGCTCGTGGGATTAGAAGGGGAGGTTGTTCTTGCTGGTCACAATGAGCGCAACAGACGCAACCCCCCCCCACCCCACCCCACCCCCAAATCGGCCGAACGATCCTCGGGATACAAGCAATAAACTCGCCACGCAATCAAACCGCAGCGCCACTTCCGACCAGGCCGAGTTGACGTCAGGGTTGAGTTGAGTTGATCAGAATAAGCAACAATTACTGATTGTTAATCACTAGTTCTCGTTAGTGTCCATTCATCCGTAACTCAATTAACGTCTAAACATGACAGCGGTGTTTTCTATTGGGCGTCTGTCTTTGGGTCTGGATCGCAGAAATATATATCAGGTTGATGTTTCGCTGTTGGCACAGAGAGGTCACAGGTCATCGATGTCAGTATAGAAAGTGGGTCCTTAAGTGAGAGGGGAAAAAAAGTGTGATTAAAATCTACAATGGCGTGGCCCTGACCTCGCTCTGCTTTTTATCTCCGTCCGTGTAATTGCATCAGTCTGCTGCTCTTTGTGTCCATTCTCCTCTGCCTCTGCTGTCTGACTCTGGATTTGTCTTCCACTCTCTCTTTTTTTTTTTTTTTTTTTGGGTTGAGCAGGGTCGGATGGGGTCAGGGTTCCAAGAAACTCATCCCCCATAATCCCTCACTGCCCGGCCAGGTCTCTGCGCCTTTCGCAGCACGTACACACTCGCATAAACACATGTACACACTGTTCTTGGAATCGCGGAGCGGCGTTTTTGTGTGTGTGTGTGTGTGTGTGTGTGTCACTTGGCAGTTAAGACACTAATCTCTGGCCGTTAGTGCGAGAGCTGTCGTGGACGAGGTCTGTGTGTGTGTGTGTGTGTGTCGCTCTCTGCGTTTACATGCATTAAAGCTGGTTATTCGGGGAAACTGGGTTAATGCTGTGATTGGTACATACTCTGTAGGTTATTTTGGTCTTTGTCGTCGTCGTTGCTCCCACAGTACTAATTTGTCTTGCTCGTTTTTATTAACGTGGCCGTGCATCATGTTTCCCCCTGCAGAGAAATGTGTCTGTCTTAATGTGAATCTCTCAACACGTGACCGCAATTAAGGCAACCGCTTGTCGTTAAGCCCGATACATCATGCATCGTTACATTTTAAACCCACCCCCCCCTTCTTTCCTCTCCTCTTCTCTCCATCTCTGTGGACTGGAGGCAGACTTTCTGTCTGTCTCTCTCTCCCTGTCTGTCTGCCCCCGTCTAATCCCCTTTATAAACGATCAGGACTCTGGCCATGAGAACCAAACTTTCACCATGACGACCACAAATTCAGGCATGTGTGTGTGTGTGTGTGTGTGTGTGTGTGTAGCCCAGCTGTTGAACAGATGGAATGCTCACTATGCAGCAGATGATAATGGTGTGGAATTCAAGGCCTGTGCCCCTTTTCCTCTTTCCTCTGCTCTCTCTCTCTCTCTCTCTCTCTCTCTCTCTCTCACTCCGTCCCCACTTCTTCCCCCATGTCCACTTCTGTCTTCCGTCTCCCTCTCATCTCCACATCTCTCTCTCTTTCCTGTTCCAGCTGAGTGTTTGTCCCTTTGCTTTGTACTCCCTGATTAGAGGCTTCTAAAGATGGGTATCATATCTCACTTTGTTCCTTTTAGACAACACACACACAGACACACACAGACACACACACACACACGCAGTCTGCGTCTGTGGCCCAGTATGTGTGCATAGTGGGGGCTGAGTGAGCGACCGTTGCCACATTTTTCACATTTTTTTGTTCTCCAGGCCTTAAAGGTCTTTTTCTGGCCCAGTGCAGACAGACTGTGTCTCAGAACCACAGGCCGTCATGCAGGAGGAATGCAGCCTCCTCAATGTCAAAGTGACTCCGTTTTACTGCAGCTCTTTCTTTTTTTTTTTTATTCCCCCGCCGCATGTGACGCCATTTATTTCAAAGTGTGTAGGTTAAGAAAAAAAAAAAGGACTGGAAAAGCAGTCGTCATATTGCATTTTTGGGCTGTTTGTTCATGTGTTTGCTGGAGTTAGACTGACGGCTGCAGCCGACATCAGGCACCGTCTGCTCTGCAAGTGGCCTGCGTCCATTTTTATTTATTTATTTTACATGTTGGATAATGGAAAAATAGGTAGGTGATCAACATACATTCACATTAACACAAGTGGCGTGACTGACACGGACATAAACCTCCCCTGATAGGGTCAAACAAAACCTGCATGGATTAAAAAAAACCATATATATATATATATTATGGAAAATGTTATAGAACGTTTTGCAGTTAAAGGAATAGTTTGACAGTTTTTCATATTAACTGTGCAGAAACAACAGTGGCAACAGTCTTCATATATGTGTGTGTGTGTGTGTGTGTGTGTGCAAATGGCTTGTACTGTTAGATCACTGTCGTGTGTCTCTTTGGCGCCCCCTGATGATGTCACTTAAGGTCAAATAATCCTCTCCTAGCGTCTCTCCTTTCACCCCCCCCCCCCCCCCCCCCCCCCCCCCCCCCCCCCCCCCCCCTCCCCCCCCCCCCCCCCCCCCCCCCCCCCCCCCCCCCCCCCCCCCCCCCCCCCCCCCCCCTCTCTCTCTCTCTCTCTCTCTCTCTCTCTCTCTCTCTCTCTCTCTCTGCTGTCTGTCCTTCAGCGTCGATCTCTCTTCCTCTCGCCCCGCTCCGTCTGTTTTTGGCTCAGTCTGACCCCGCCCCTTCCACTGCTCCTCGTTCCTCTTTTCCTGCCGCCCGTCGCACAGCCTCGCTCCGTCTGTCCGTCCCTGGTAATCAAACACATGCGGGGGGGGGGGGACGCAGACAGGATGTGAGGTCAGACAAGGAGAGGAAGTGAGGGTGCGTGGGCGGCACATAAACAGAGAAGAGCGGAGGTGAGGGACAGTGAGGACAGAGGCGTGTGTGTGTGTCTGTGTGTGTCTGTGTGTGTCTGTTCCATTTTTATTTATTTATTTTACATGTTGGATAATGGAAAAATATAAAAAAAATTATATTTTATATATATATATATATATATGTGTGTGTGTGTGTGTGTGTGTGTGTGTGTGTGTGTGTATGTATATATATGTATATGTATATGTATATTTGCATTTTGTGCAAAAGGCTTGTACTGTTAGATCACTGGCGTGTGTCTCTTTGGCGCCCCCTGATGATGTCACTTAAGGTCAAATAATCCTCTCCTCGCGTCTCTCCTTTCACCCCCCCCCTCCCCCCCTCCATTTACTTATGTTTCTGTCCCTAATATCTTACCCAGACACTCTCTCTCTCTCTCTCTCTCTGCTGTCTGTCCTTCAGCGTCGATCTCTCCTCCTCTCACCCTCTCCGTCTGTTTTTGGCTCAGTCTGACCCCGCCCCTTCCACTGCTCCTGGTTCCTCTTTTCCTGCCGCCCGTCGCACCGCCTCGCTCCGTCTGTCCGTCCCTGGTAATCAAACACAGGCGGGGGGGGGGACGCAGACAGGATGTGAGGTCAGACAAGGAGAGGAAGTGAGGGTGCGTGGGCGGCACATAAACAGAGAAGAGCGGAGGTGAGGGACAGTGAGGACAGAGGCGTGTGTGTGTGTCTGTGTGTGTCTGTGTGTGTCTGTGTGTGTGTCTGTGTGTGTCTGCGGAGTCGAACTGGGCAGAGGTTCAATTTGTGTTCCAGCCATCAGCATCAGTATTAAACACTTAACCAGCTGGACTCGACAAACACAGCAACACACAGCGTCGCCGCGGTAAAGAAGTCATGTTGTCCAAACTTTACGACAGGTCTCCTGGTGTATGAAATCAATCACTTCCTGTGCACACTCACTGAGATTGTGGATTAGTCATGTTGTTGTCATCACGTTAAGAAGAAACGAAATGAGTGTAGAAATGTTGGGCCTGTAATGTGGTTAATGGATCAAGGGTTGGGAATCTACATAGACAGTCGCATAAGTTATACACTGACGCAACAATGAGATTATCGCCATGGCGATATTGTTTTTGTCCTTCCGGTACATGATGGGGTGGACATAGTGATCAGTTTGTCCATTTTTGTCATTTTGTCTGGAGCACAACTAATATTTTTTTCATATTTTTTTTGTATATTTATTCCAAATTCTGTTTCTGCGACTGAATGTAACATTTCTTAGATGATCAAATATCAATCGTCAATATCGGAAATATCAATAAATCCAACCACAGCATCTGTTTCTGGCAAAACAAGATATTTTTTTGTCTTTTGATTTCACAGTTAGGGCCAAAAAACCTAATTAAATTCTCCCGTTCCCAATTAAAACAGTGAACTTCCAGAACCACTGTTCATCAGCCTTGGCCATAGTTGGATTTGTACCATCTGCAGTTTGCTGAAGGTGACAGCTGAACCCATGCTGTAATGGAATTCCACCTCCTCTCTGCTTAGCCGCGTTAGCTGCTCCTGACAAGTAGCTACAGGACTGAAGAGGCCGTTAGCTTCTTCTCCCCACAGCTGTGATTAATGGGTGGAATAAGCTGGGTCAGCCGAGAAGCTGACAGAGCCGCTCATGTCTGAGACCGCGTGTGTGTGTGTCTGTGTGTGTGTGTGTGTGTGTGTGTGCGCGTGTCTGTGTGTCCATAAAAGTCCATAAAAGAGAGAAATCCACTTTGGTCCAAATGGATGAAAGGGGACAAGTGTGTTTATGAAAAAAAGATTGTGCGCTTCACCTGTTGAACTCTCCCAGTGCTCTCAACTGCAACACACACACACACTTACACAAGTACACACTAACACACACACACACACACACGGTAGATGTATCCACCTCACATCACCCATCACCAATCTTCTGTAACCTGATAGTGGGGCATTAGAGACACACACACTCACAGTCGCTCTCTCTCTCTCTCTCTCTCTCACACACACACACACACACACACACTCTTGCACATACACATCCGCACACCGGCAAACACACACACACACATACAGAGGTCAAGTTGAGGCTGTGCTTCCATGACATCACTGTTGCCATGACTCATAAGTATGCCCCCAGGCACAGTAAGGCCCTCTCCTCCACAGGATCTGTCAAAGGGACTTAACACACGCGCACGCACACACACACACATGCACATACTCAGTCAACACTTGCTGTAAGTATACAGTGATATTCAGAAATACAAACCGGTTTGTGCAGAAACATACCGTGAGTGTGTGCATTGGTGTGTGTGCGCATCTGAGTGCTGACGTGTGTTTGATGAAAGTTCTCCTCGGTCCCGTGCCGCAGTACACAACGCTCACCGGACTGCGTCGCTGACACACACATCCTGTGTGATTTATCGTGGTCAGACTGGGATGGAGAAAGCAGACGACTTCAGGTCGGAAAAATCTCAACTGCAGGGATCACACAGGCAGGAAAGACCCCCCCCCCCCAACACACACACACACAAACACACACACACACACGCCGTCATAGCAACCACATGGGTCTACTAAATCACCCTCACTCATCTCATATCATTGGACGCGACCTGTACATAGGTGTGTGTTTGTGTGATTAAGTTTGTGCTATGTGTGTATTTGTGTAAAAGTCCCTAAACTTTGATCAAATGATCAACAGAAACATTTGATTCTGATAGTTCTTTTTTTAACATTATGTGTTTTATTGGTCCATTGTGTAGTCGTTGACATGTTGATTATTGGGTTTAGTACTATATTCATTTTGTAGTATCTTATAGTAAGTACCTTAACTGTATGCTCATGTTTTATTGTTTTCCTATAAAGTTCAGCAGCATCCTTATGATTGAATACAGTCATTTTATACATAATGTCACTGTATTTAATACAGTGTCATGCATAAAAGGCTGTGCTGGCTGCAACATCACAACTGACGCACACGTTAGACTGTGGATAATTATTCTCCTGTGTGGGACAATTGAATGAAAATGATACATAATAATGATTGGGATAATGATTTCTAAGAAGTAACAATGCCAGAGAAGCAAACCAGGACAGTGTCATTGTAAGAGATACAGACGTGTACGTGTGTGTACATATATATATATATATATATATATATTTTTTTTTTTTTTTTTTTTTTTTTTTGGTGTTTGTGGAAGAGCACAGTTTTAGTTTTATATTATTTTGTTTGGGTGATTAGGGGTCAAAGTTCATTCCAGCTTTCCAAACTACAGTTTCCCAAACGACATGGAAACCTTGGCTGACATTAGGCAATAATCAGCCATAGATGTGGAGATATCTCAATAACGTGGCCTGTGGGAATTGAAAAACCTGTTGATGATTGTCAGTCAGCGGCTGCTGCCAAAGTTGTTAACTTGCACCCATGCACACGGGTAGCGTAACTATCCTGATCTGGGCCTTGTCTGAAATCCCTTGTGATTGTCAGTGCGTCACTGCAGAGCGCTACGTTAGCCGTTCTCCTTGTGGAAAGTGATTTCTGATAATCGCTTTTGTTTTTCTTTCTCTCTGTCTCCGCAGATCATGATTCAGAGGGGAAGCGCGTTCAGGACATGCTGTCGACAATCGACAAACCGCAGGTTGGTACGCTCGCGCTCCTGCCCACAACACAGACACGCGCTGACACAGCACATTTTCACCAGTCGCCTCCTGTTTCTGACTGAGTCATAGCTGGTATCAGTTTGTTGTCTTTCCCTTTGTTTCCATACTGATTAACCAAAAAAAAAAACAAAATCACAAAATGACACACATAAACACAAACATGCAAAGAAATAAGTAATAAGTAATAAGCACGTGTCACTTCATCTCTTTTCGAGGCTTTAAGAACTTGGATCCAGAAGCTATGCTCAACCTGTCCACACGAGGGCAGCATCAGCTTATCCATGCTGCGTGTATCAGCTGAGAACCAGTGTAAACACTGAGGCAGCCCCTTTAGCAATTTGAACACATCCTACAGTCACTGATTGTTTTTGTGTGTGTCTGTGTGTGTGTTTCGTAAAACTTAATTTTGACTCTAAGCCATAAAGTAATTTATATTTATTGACGGCAGTAGCAGCTCGCTGTGGCTCACATATGTCAGCTGTCCGTCCTGATGCGTTCAGGCGTGGACCAGACAGCCGTGGGAGCAGGTGTTGCAGAGATGGCTTATACATAAGTGTTCACGATATGACCTCGCTGCTCCGGTTGTATTGTTTTCTTTTCCGTTGACAAGATATGGGGGGGGGGGGGGGGGGGGCGTTTTGCTTGGGGGCAACAGAAACGGAAACACATTTTAATTTCTATGCTGGAGATGCTTCCTCCAGCTTGTCCCTGTTGTCCGATAAAAAAAAAAACTTGTGTCGAGCATTTTCTGAAATCTGTTGTGAACATGACCTCTGCCCTCAGCTGTACCATAATAAATACCCTCTTTACCTTTTCTATTGCCTTTGTGCAAACGGTCTGTCAGACAAGTCGCTTGCGGATAATGAAGAGCCCGTCTCCCGGGGTCAAAGGGCATAATGACCGCCCTCTTATGCGGCGCCCTTCTTCGTTCGCTTTCTGTTTCTCATCTTTTTTTCACCTGACGTTTTGTTGCCGTCTTTTTATCCTGTCAGAATTCAAAAATGAAACACGCCCCCCCCCCCACACTTATTTTGTTTGGGTGATTAGGGGTCAAAGTTCATTTCAGCTTCCCAAACTACAGTTTCCCAAACGACATGGAAACCTTGGCTGACATTAGGCAATAATCAGCCATAGATTTGGAGATATCTCAATAACGTGGCCTGTGGGAATAGAAAAACCTGTTGATGATTGTCAGTCAGCGGCTGCTGCCAAAGTTGTTAACTTGCACCCATGCACTCGGGTAGCGTAACTATCCTGACCTGGGCCGTGTCTGAAATCCCTTGTGATTGTCAGTGCGTCACTGCAGAGCGCTACGTTAGCCGTTCTCTTTTGTGGAAAGTGATTTCTGATAATCGCTTTTGTTTTTCTTTCTCTCTGTCTCCGCAGATCATGATTCAGAGGGGAAGCGCGTTCAGGACATGCTGTCGACAATCGACAAACCGCAGGTTGGTACGCTCGCGCTCCTGCCCCACAACACAGACACGCGCTGACACAGCACATTTTCACCAGTCGCCTCCTGTTTCTGACTGAGTCATAGCTGGTATCAGTTTGTTGTCTTTCCCTTTGTTTCCATACTGATTAACCAAAAAAATAAATAAATCACAAAATGACACACACAAACACAAACATGCAAAGAAATAAGTAATAAGTAATAAGCACATGTCACTTCATCTCTTTTCGAGGCTTTAAGAACTTGGATCCAGAAGCTATGCTCAACCTGTCCACACGAGGGCAGCATCAGCTTATCCATGCTGCGTCTATCAGCTGAGAACCAGTGTAAACACTGAGGCAGCCCCTTTAGCAATTTGAACACATCTTACACTCACTGATTGTTTTTGTGTGTGTCTGTGTGTGTGTTTCGTAAAAACTTAATTTTGACTCTAAGCCATAAAGTAATTTATATTTAGCGATGACAGTAGCAGCTCGCTGTGGCTCACATATGTCAGCTGTCCGTCCTGATGCGTTCAGGCGTGGACCAGACAGCCGTGGGAGCAGGTGGTGCAGAGATGGCTTATATGAGAAAGTGTTCACGATATGACTTTGCTGCTCCGGTTGTATTGTTTTCTTTTCCGTTGACAAGATGGGGGGGCGGGGGGGGCGTGTGGCGTTTTGCTTGGGGGCAACAGAAACGGAAACACATTTTAATTTCTATGCTGGAGATGCTTCCTCCAGCTTGTCCCTGTTGTCCGATAAAAAAAAAAACTTGTGTCGAGCATTTTCTGAAATCTGTTGTGAACATGACCTCTGCCCTCAGCTGTACCATAATAAATACCCTCTTTACCTTTTCTATTGCCTTTGTGCAAACGGTCTGTCAGACAAGTCGCTTGCGGATAATGAAGAGCCCGTCTCCCGGGGTCAAAGGGCATAATGACCGCCCTCTTATGCGGCGCCCTTCTTCGTTCGCTTTCTGTTTCTCATCTTTTTTTCACCTGACGTTTTGTCGCCGTCTTTTTATCCTGTCAGAATTCAAAAATGAACCCCCCCCCCCCCCCCACACACACCCCCCCCCCCCCCGCCTGTCTGATGCTCTTCCTCGCAGACGGCCTCGGCATGGCTGCGGTCTGCGCCGCCCTCGGGGCACATTCATCACCTATTCAGTGGCTGTGGAGTCTGAAATTGCGGAATCGCAGCAGACTGTGCTAAATCACGCTAAATTGGCTCACCCGCCATGCGCCGCAGCTCCGACGGGCATAAACGTGCTCGTACTTGCATGCGGGCTCACACAAACACGGAGGCCTATTTTTGTGTTCTTTGTGCGCTTGCTAGTTTTAATTCTCTTGGATGTGTGTGCAAACATACGCGCGATTAAAAAAGAAAACGTACTAAATGAATCACTCTGCATAATCGCATATTTTATTTCCTTCTCCTCAACACGACGTAAATATTTTTACATTCATCCCACCAGGTTTCCAATGTGCAGGCGCGGGCTGCGCGGCTTTCCTGGGCCCCCCCGGCAGGGCTGGTGAACAGGCATAGTAACGGGATGCCTTTGTCCTGCTCCTATGAGGTCTCTCTCTCAGATAAGGGACGAGATGGAAAGTATCGTCTCATATACAGGTGGGAAACACACGTTAAACTGACTGTACGTGCGATGTGTGTGTGTGTTACACCTGTGTAACGTCTGTGTGTGTTGTTTGTGTCTGTGTTTTAGTGGTGAAGAACTGGAGTACCATCTGACAGACCTGAGGCCAGCGACAGACTACCACGTACGGTAAGGAGGCGTCTGACTGTGACGCCGTCTCCTGTCACGTCGCCTGAATAAGGAAAGCGCTCATGTGTTTGACGTTTATGTGCGATCTCAGGGTTCTGGCGACGTACAACTCGGTTCGAGGCTCGTGTTCGGAGGCCGGCTCGTTCACCACACACTGCAGCGTTCCCGACGTGCCGTCACCCCCCAAACTCTCCCACCGCACCAAGAGCACCCTCACCCTGCAGTGGAAGGTACAGGCGCCGACACTCACACACTCACTGACATAGACAGACACCAGTCACCCAGACGGGACACGAGGACAGGTGTGTTGTCCGTCTCTGCGTCAGGCTAATCTCCTCTCCCACCCCCCACACCCCTCTTGTCTCTTCTCTTCCCGGCTTGGTCCATTTCTCCGTCGCCCACAGCCCTCGGGCGACAACGGATCCAAAATCACAAACTACCTGCTCGAGTGGGATGAGGTGAGTGTCAACCAAATGTCACGTTAAAAAAAACAAAACAAAAAAAAAGCACTTAAGCTTATCGCAGACGTCACTAAGTAGGTTTTAACATTGGGCTTCTTAGATAAGTCTGTGCATAATGCTTTTTTTTTAAATCTTGTTTTGATCTTTTCCTTTTTTTTCCACTCTTCTAATATGTTTATCTTTAATCTCTTGTGCCCCCCACCCCTGCCCCCCGCCCCACCGGCGCCCCCGCAGGGAAAGAAGAACAGTGTTTTCAGAGAATGTTACTTTGGGAGCCAGCGACACTGTAAGCTGACGCGACTCTTCCCCGCCTGCGGCTACACGTTCAGGGTGGCTGCGCACAACGACATCGGCACAAGGTACCGTCGCCTGTCGCTGAACGCACACACACACACACACACGTTCACACGCAAATGAACAGACAAATATCAGGACTCGCATGTGATTGCATGCAGCAGTCGCACACATCCGTTTTCAGTTGCCACGGGTTAGATCCCCAAACGTGTTTTGAGTAACCATGGATACCGATACTGATGTGGCAGCAAATAGTCTCAGTGTCAGCCATAACACAACATTACCCATCCATTCCCTGTGGTTCTCTCATCTCCTCGTTGGCATCATGGCAGGGGAAGATGTAAGATCCCCGACACACAACAACTCATCTGCTCACTCTTTTCCTTAAAAGAAGAAGAAAAGAAAACAGTTACACAGCGTCTCCAGCTGGTTGCGTGTTCTCTTCTTCCTGCGACGCACACATGAGTCTTCTCCATCTGTCTGGCTCCTGACATGTCTGCAGTACATCTTCTATCGCCTGCCTCCCGCTGTCATGGCGTTCTACTTTAAATTCCATTCTTACCGTCTCCACTGGGATTCTCCCACAGCCGCGGCCTCGCCAGCAGTCGTACGAACGAGCTTTCATGTCGGTGTTATTTTCTTCTGTCTGTGGTTTTCTTCGCTCTTCTCACACCTCCCTCCATCTTTCAGCCTCGCTCTCCCCTCTCGCCCTCTCTTCCCCTCACCGCCAACGATTCAACAACTTCAGCATTTTATTTTCCAATCAAAGCAATGGGTGAATGAAATGGAAATGTGTTTTGTTGTGTGTGTGTGTTTGTGTGTGTGTAGCGGCTTCAGCACAGAGGTGGTGTTTTCCACCATGGGCACCCTGCCCGCTCTGCCTCTGGCACCGAGGCTGGTCAGGGCCGGGGTGTCCTGGGTCACCCTGGAGTGGGGACGTCCGGAGGGCAGTCCCAGTGAGGAGCAGCTCAAATACACACTTGAGATCCAAGAGGACAACAGCGTAAGTACCACACACACACACACACACACACCACACAAAACACATGCATTATGTAAATAAGGGCATTTGCAAAGGGCACAATTCATTATCCATGAAAGTAAAACTTTAATTTGAGCAAAAGTAGAAGAATTCAATTATATCTACTTTTAAAAATCAGACGCACTCATAATGCAACGCAAAACAATCCGATCACGGCGTAACACTGAAACGCACACACAAAGATCACACGTCTTATGCATGCGTACAAATTCCTCCACACATATATACAGTTTATAATGCAAACATCGGCTTTTGTTGCTGAAGGATTTACTCCAAATCCAAACACACGCTGAAAGAAGCCTCCACACACACACACACACACACGAACACACAAACACACACACACACACAGAGGCCTGACAGTGTATTTCCCCACAGGGAACAGACTTTCATCCAAAGTACACTGGAGAAAACTTGACTTGTACTGTACAAGGCCTGAAGAGGAGCACACAGTATAAATTCAGGGTAAGTTTTGTTTTTTTCTTTACATTAACGTTTGCACTTGTGTGTTTTATTATTTGCATATAACATAATAGCTGTATAGCTAGAAATATATATATTATTTTATATGTTTTCTGGCTATTTTCTGTTGTTTTTTTTTAATTTTATCAATACATGTGTGTCACAGCCCCTTTTTCTGCCATCACTATCACACAAAGGCCAAAGGTCAAATGAATAATGTGTAACTTAATGACATTTGGATGAGCATATATTAAGTTTTGTTCGGGAGTCATCATGGCCACCATCTTGTCTTGTCAAGGTTTATTCCTGGTGGCGTCCATCAGTCTCGGAGAGAAGTTTTTCACAGCCACCACAGAATTGGCTACAATTTAAAGAGCAGGCAATTCACCGGCCATTTAGCGAGCGCACAACGCCGCACTAAAAGCCGCGATCCCAGCTCATAATGCGAGGACGTTGTTAAACACAATGTTCCTGCACAGGTCCGTCTAAGTGTTGTGCATGTGTGTTAATCCTGTGTGCGCCTGTTATTGTGCAGTCACCTCAAACGCAGCGTGGTACAGGCGAAATGTTCATGCGTCGTGGACGTTTGAAAAAAAGAAGGAAAAAAAAAAGAGGAGATTGTTTTGTCCAGTGGACGAAGTACTGGATGGTTTGAATTGAGATGGAGGAGTAATGGCTGCTGGGAATCAGGGCGCTTGCTTTACTCCTTGATGGATTTCTCTGAAGGTTGTTGTCTCTCCATCTGACCACGCACTCTCGCCCTCTCCATTCATTCCCCCCCCCCTCTCTCTCTTTCTGTTTTTCTTCTCTCCTCCCCACTTCACTCCACCTCTTTCCCACCCCGCAGCTTATAGCATCGAACACGGAGGGGAAGAGCAGTCCCAGTGAAGTGTTGGTGTGCACCACCAACCCGGACAAACCTGGCCCTCCATCCACGCCCTGTGTCACCACGGCAACACCTTACGGATTCACCGTCACATGGGGTAAACAGAAACACGTGCACGTCTAAATGCATCCTGCCACACGATTTGTGTTTGGAGTGACGAAATTTATAAACGCAAATCGATCAGATCGTCCGACTGAGGTGGCGGCCATAAAAGCCATCAACGTCAGCCATCATCCATCTGATCTCCATTCAGATGAGCCATGTCCACTCTGACTGATGGAGCTGTAGCACATTTGTGTGGGGATTCATACAACGGTTACATCTTCCTGCGCAGCATCTCTCCATGGTGTGCTTTATGTCTGCACATCAGATGAGGCGTAGCCAAGTGGATTATGTCCCGTGGCGCTGATGCAGTCGTATAATCTGTCTATAACCGCGTCCAATTGTGTATGATTTCATTCTTAGCATCATGATGTCTGAAAAGATAATGGAAACCTAAGCTTTTTTTTTTACCAGCTCGATTGAGTCAAACATTTGGCAACTTCTTTTTTTCTTCTTTTCATATATATATATATATATATATATATATACATATATATATATATACATATACATATACATATACATATACATATACATATACATACATACATATATATGTATATATATACATATACTAAAATCAACATTACATTTGCTCCAACAGATCCTCCACAAGACAACGGAGGCTCAGAGGCGCTGACGTACCTGCTCGAGATCTCCGAGGGGAGCACTGAAGGTGCGATTTACATCTATCTGTTTGTCCACCCATCAGTCCGTGCCATACATCCACCTTGTTCTGTGTGTTCGGTTCTACGTCACCTTATTAACGGAGGCGTCCAATGTACCTTCTGTCCTCTCTCGCCTGTGTTCATTTTCACAATATGTCCATTTCCCTTATTTACTCCTCTAAGAGGAGCAGGATCCATGATTTAACCCTTTGATAGCATCTGTCTTGCCGCTTGGAGTGTGTACGTCGTAGACTGAGCTCTCGTTAATGATGACAAGTTTCTCTAATTGATTAAAAATCCATTGCAATTTTCAAAGATAAGTTTCACTATGACATCAAAATGTTCTGCCAGACCATTTTCCTGGACATTACTAACATTCAATGCAGTTTGTCTTTGCCCATGATTTGTCCGTCATCCATTTTTCCGTCATCTGTACATTGTGTTTTTATCCGTGCCCTTTTTCACCTCCTCTCTGACTCACTGTGTTTTCTGCGATGCATCATACCAGTACGTATGTACGCACATGTTGGCTCGCAAATAGATGTTGGGGTTACGTTTAAACAAAGATTTCAGTCACGGAGCCCCGAGTGCTTGGAAATTTCAATCAGAGTTTGGTTAAAAAATAATTTATCAAGGGGCAGCACGGTGGCGCCTCACAGCAAGAAGGTCCCCGGTTCGAATCTCGGTTCGGGGGATCTTTCTGTGTGGAGTTTGCATGTTCTTCCCGTGTCTGCATGGGTTCTCTCCAGGTACTCCGGCTTCCTCCCACTGCCCAAAAACATGCATTAGGGGGGTTAGGTTGAATGTCTCTAAATTGTCTGTAGGTGTGAATGTGTGTGTGAATGGTTGTCTGTATATATTCTATATGTTGGCCCTGGTGATAGGCTCCAGGGTGTACCCAGCCTCTCGTCCGAAGTCAGCTGGGATTGGCTCCAGCTCCCCCCGCGACCATGAAAAGGATAACCCGTAGAAAATGAATGAATAATTTATCAAAACCAAACATTACACAACCTCCAATACGTTCACTTTCAGTGCTGTGATTAAAAGAACCCATATTAGCATAATGACTGGGGCTCTTTCACAGGCCTATTGTCAACCTGTCAAACAGCAACATAACGTGCTGTGCACCGCGGGTATTAATTAGGTCAATGGGATTGTATTCTGGGAAAACAGTGAGGTCAGTAGTACATATGTAACATGTGATTGGTTAGGTAATTGTGTTTTTCCTTTTGTTGTGTGTTTGTGTATTTGCTTGTTCGTGCAGCGAGCCAGTGGGAGGTAGCATACAGCGGTCCGGCAACAGAGTGCGTGTGTGAGCGCCTGACACCCGGGACCGTCTACCGCCTACGTGTGTGTAGCATCACCACCGGGGGACACAGCCCGGTATGACACGCACACGCGCGCACAAAAAGAGTTGCCTGTGAATTTTCACAAATTTGGAGTTTTCCAGTGTCGATGGACAGGAAAACATGGAAAAATCCCAATATCATCACAGTATCATAATTGTCTTTTCTAATATTTATTTTTCCTTCTCTTTTCTTTTTTTACTTTTCCCATGTTCCTGAAGTGCACTGTCAGTGTTCCGGTTCGTACACTAAGTGTCCCACCAGGGCCCTGTCAGCCACCGAGGATTGTGGGTAAAGCCAAACACAAGGAAGTGCAGTTAGAATGGGGTGAGTGGGGACATACACCTTTGTCCACTTGCTGTTTCATAGGTTTCCTGTCCAGCGCGAATGTAACCTCGGTCAACCATGGTTCATCTTAACCGGACCTTAATGTAGCCCATTACCATTCGCCTCGCTTCGGACTCAACTCCCCAAACGCTGGAACATTGTTTTAGATTAGTGCTGTTATTGGTTGCTCAGGCAACAAAGCTCCAGTCTCCACGGGCCTAATCAGTTCAAATCAATCAATTTAAGCAGCGCTGCTACAATTAGTGGCCCAAGCTGCTGGGTCAGACGTGAGGTATCTGAGGGCTTCCCCCACCGTCCCCTTCATTTCTAACCCCAACCATACTGAGGCCAAAACGAATGATCAGCTTCAGAGAAAGAATCACGTTGAAATGATTGATATATGTATACACAAATTTAAATGTATATATGTATATAGGTTATTATGATGGAATTTCTCACAGTATGATTTGTTATTTCCTGGTTTGAATCCCGACCTCTGTGTGCGCAGACTCGCCTGTCTCCGAGGGCGTGTGCGAGGAGTGTGTGTTCAGTCTGGAGATGAGCGAGGGCGACACGCAGCCAGCGGAGGTGTACCATGGCTCAGACCTGCAGTGCACTGTGGGAAGTCTGCTACCTGGTGCCACGTACAGCTTCAGGCTCCGGGCTGCCAACGAGGCTGGGGTGAGAAATCCACATGCACTCACACACACACACACACAGCACATGACCAGCAATGATTGGTGCTTAAACAGGCAGGACCATAAAATCCACAAAAATCACTTTCCCCAGTTAGAAGTAGACTCAGACAAACAGGGCCGAGAGTAATTAGTGTCCCAGACAGTCTAACGCTGGCCGTGCTTGGGTATCGAAGAGTGTTGCACAGCCGGGGGCTAACACCTGATTGGTCTGATTATCCTCAGAGACGAGAGTCAACTCACGATCGCACTGACTCACAAACTCAGTCGCTACACGAAAATAGGAAGCAGGAAGGGAGCACCGAAATAACAGCACAAATGGCTGCGCAAAAAAACCCACACAACTCACGTGTATGCTACTCACACGTGTGATGTTGGCTTTCTCTTGCACATGTTTCAAATTGTTAGTTGTGTGTGTGTGTGTGTGTTTTGTGCAGTTGGGACCGTACTCTGACCCCACAGAGGTGACGACTGCAGCGGGGCCTCCAGGCCAGTGTGGGGCGCCACTCATCACTCTGACCAACAATACTTGCGTAACGCTTAACTGGGAGGTGAGGCGAAAAGCACACACACACACATGTTTGTGTAAAGGGAATATACACTTTGTGTGGGCAAGAAAAACGGAGACAACGCGATATAAATCAAGTTCATTCCTAGCTGTATGTTTACGCGTCTTTCGCTGTGTGTTGCAGAGTCCTGAGGGTTCGGGCACAGACATCTCTGAGTATCGCCTGGAGTGGGCGAGGGAAGACGAGCCTATGGAGCTCATCTACTGCGGATCTGCCACGCAGTGCGAACTGTCGGACCTGACGCCTGCCACGGACTACTGCTGCAGGCTACAGGTAAAACCTGCACCGGAACCACTTCTGCTCACGTCCCCGTTGCAGTCGTTCATTCATTCAAGCCCTTATTTGTTATTATTTTTGACAATGAAAACCAAAAATTCAGTATCTCTGAAAACACAGATACTGTATTGTGACAAAGTGTAATAGTGTAGACCCAATCAGGCGTGATAATATATATATATATAATTTCAGTTACTGAAATGAACGTTGTTCTAATTTATTGAGATGCACCTATCAATCCAGTAAAAGCAAGTTTTACATTTCTTCCCTTTATGGGTTCATATATAAAGTTTTCGGGGTAGTACAAGGTCCCTCTAATGTCCTAATCAATGAATTTGTGTGTGTGTGCATGACAAGAATGCAAGATCCCACCATATGCACCGGTGAGGTTCAACTCAGTCTGACCTCTTTATGCTCCGTACCTGTAGGTGGCGCTTTTGTTCCTTCAGACGCCGCCCGACGTACGCTTGATTTACGAGAACGCTTTAAATACCCAGACGCCACTGTGAGGGCATTTTAAATCACGAGCTCCTCCCTTTGTGCCTCGCCAAAATAAATTGGACACGTTGAGATAAAACAGAGATACGACTGAAATTTTATTTCTCCTCTCTCGTCTCTGACCCTTTAAAGTATGTAGATTAAAAAAAAAAGAGAGACTCTTCTATAAAAACACCGCAAATCAGATTTTCTCCTTGACTCTTTCACCGTGGACTTAAAAGTAAAATGTGCCGATGTTTCTTGGAAGTATTCAACGATTTGAATGAATCCGTCGCCTTCTGGCAGAGTGACGGACACTAACGCCTCAACATGTCGCTGGCAAATTAAAAGGAAACACAAAGAACTGATTTTATTATTGATTTTCATCAGGGCTTTTAGTCTAGAACCGATGTGCTCTTCAAAAGGTGCGATATTTACTTCCACCCCTCACAGGTGATTATAACTGTGTGTTTCACAGCACTAGACAATGACTGATGTTCTCTCTGCTCCATCTGTTCTCAATGGCTTCTCCTTGTCATTGTTCCCTCAGTCACTTAGGGTAACATCAATCAGTTTGCTTTGGTCTTTTCATTCCTCTCTTCTTCTCCGTCCTCGTGATTCATCCTTCCCATCGCTATCAGTCTGCCTTCATCTCTTTTTGTGTTTTTTCCTCAGGCGGTGAATCAGGCCGGCGCCGGTCCGTACAGCGAGCAGGTGAGTTTCAGGACTCCGGCAACAACTCCCGACCAGGTCTCATCCTTGGTCCTCCTGGATCTCCCGGCCTCCTCGGAGTCCAGTCACTCCCCATCCACCTGCCTCCTCCTGAAGTGGGACGAGCCGAACAGCAACGGGTCGGAGATCACGTCATACATCATCGCCCTGGACGACCAAACCATCAGTGTGGAATCGGGGACAAGTCACCTTGTCACGGGCCTACAGCCGGACACTGAATACAGGTACTGCAATCTGTAGCTCGATTCATGTTGATGATGGTTAGAAGAAACAAACAAAGTCGTATTGTACAACCACTAATATGTGGAGTTTTGCATTCGGCAGTGCGATGTGTTTTGAATTGGTGGTGTCAAAGTGTAATCAGGGATAACGGCTGATGACATCATCACGAGGGCCGGTGAGACGTAAAGTTGATGGTTCCTTTAACAAATGGACAAGGTGAAATGTGGACGGACTCTCCTACATACGCATTATGGATAGCAAATGATGTTTTCACTAATATTCATGTTTTATTTATTATTTGGTTGATAGCAATATGTATGTATTCGTAGCCACCGCTAGCAGCAGTAAACAACCACTTAATCTGAAACATTAGCTACTGTTGTTATGTCTGAAAGCAATTCAGTGATTGCGTCTTTGTGTGTGTGTTTGTGTGTTTGTGTGTGTGTGTGTGTACTCGCGTGGACGGGATTGTGTGGTGAATTCTTTGAACAGGGAAGGAGAGGGTGTCCGGGGTAGTGGGACATGTGAAGAGGCAGAGTGATCACACGCCATTGTTTTCATTCTGCCGTTGTTTTTGTCTCGATGTCGCGTTGCTCTGTTGCGTAACGGCTGCCACTGGGGCAGAACACTGTGTGTGTGTGTGTGTGTGTGTGTGTGTGTGTGTGTGTGCGTGTGTGTGTGTGTGTGTGTGTGTGACTGTGGGAGTTGTCTGCGTACGCGGTTACGGTAATTCTGATTGTTATTTACAGCGGTGAGGTACTTCACATGTTTCAGATTGTATTCCTGTGTGTGGCTATATGAGGGACCACAGTGAATGTTCTTTACTGCCTCATGGACAACATCTTAATTAACAACGCTTATTAATGTGACGTCAGAACAATAATATCGACGTTTAACGCAGAAAAACACCTTATTGAGTCAGATCAATAAAACACCAAAATAACAATTTAGATGATTCGAATGTGTTTTACAGTTACAGTGCATGTTTCACAACGTGCTGACAGACAGAGAGAGCGCTCACCAACTAGTTCCCGTGCGAAGTCTGTACGTATTTATGGGGCAAACCGCTTAAGCCGAAACAAGGAAGTTCACGGGAGATGTGTCGTAACCACGAAAACGACGCAACTTGAGACCGTCGTAACTCGAGGACCCCCTGTATAACATTACCGCCTCCTGATGGGGGGATGCATCACTTGCAGAGATCGTGCATCGGCCCTCCACTGCTTTTCAGTAAGCATTATGGATGTGCGAATCATAAATGGATGAACGCTGCCCTTTCTCCCCCGTCTTCACTCAGCCGAATGAACTATAACAAAAGGTTACAGTTGCAGAGAGGCATCAATTAACTGTCAGATGGTGGTCGCGCTCTCGCCGAGCCGCCTCTGATGTGGGCCTCCTCTCCGCTGGTGAGACACGGACAGGGAAGGGGTGAGACAGGTACATAAGATAAAGGCAGTGTGGCTGTAATCCATTTTCTGCCCCGAGTTTTTCAATTACCAGTACAAATCCATGCGTGTGTGTCTGTGTGTGTGTGTGAACTTTTATGTTGCTTGGACAATGCTGTGCAGCTGTAAGAGGTTTTTCTTGCGTAGCACTATACATTCGTGTAGAAGCTGGGCCGACCATTGTCTGACACGATGAGGTATGGTCCTGGAGTGTAGTGTACATTGATTCGTGATGAAAAAGGGGGATGGTGATGGGAGGATGGATCCAGGGTAAACACGAACATGGCAGATTATCCTATTGGAGGAAATTACACCTCCATTACAGCAGGGGTGCTGCAATCGGCACTCAGAACAACATGGAACATACATTTTCCCACAACTCTATGTTCTATACGTGCGTCTGTACTTATATAATATAAATATAATAAAACATGGAATCTCTTTCTCTTCATGGCGTGCAGCGTACAGATCCAGGCGGTTAATGCCATCGGCTCCAGTCCTACCAGTCCACCCCTGCAGGCGAGGACGCGGCCCCTGCCCCCAGCCCCGCCCCCACTCGAATGCTCGGCCGCCGGCCCTCAGAGCCTGAAGCTGAAGTGGGGCGAGAACTCCAGCCACACGCGCGCCCTGC
The DNA here is from genome assembly GCA_016785345.1 of Trinectes maculatus. NCBI lineage: Eukaryota > Metazoa > Chordata > Actinopteri > Pleuronectiformes > Achiridae > Trinectes > Trinectes maculatus. The sequence goes on from JAFBJQ010002116.1 coordinate 27,555, forward strand.
TCGCCGACGACATGGTCTACACACTACAGATGGAGGACAAGAACCACAGGTGGCGTAAACACGACTCACAATACCCTTCTTACATCACTGATTACATCATGCTATAGATGGAGAGGGCATTGTGTGGCTGACCACACGTATACACCACACGTACATGTTAAAGGAGTGTCAAATAGCTTACAGTGTGTGTGTGTGTGTGTGTGTGTGTTATTTTTTTTGTCCATCATAGTGCACACTGAACCTCTTCTGTAAGGGAAGATGCATGTTTACTTTGATAAACATTTGAGTTGGAGTCAATTGGTTCATTATAATAATTAAAGTTATTATTACAATATTATTTTATAATATTAAAGTTATTATTAGAATATTATTTTATAAGTGATGAAACTGGGAAGTGCTGCGTATGGGAGAAGTGACGTTGGTTTAGTAAGTGTTAGTATGTGATGGGTATGACCCTAACTATGGAAATCAGTTTCACAAAAAAAAATTTGAATAATAGAATAAAATAAGTTCACCCACCTTTGACCTGACGACCTGAAGTCAATATGGCATATCAGTACCCAGAAGGTCAGTACCACAAACACACACACACTTGCACAAACACAGCCAGAATAGAACAGGAGGTGAGCGTGTGTGTCTAGTTAGAGGTGAGTGTGTGTGTGTGTGCGTGCGTGTGTGTGTGTGTGTGCGTGCGTGCGTGCGCATTAACCAGATGTACCAGGGAGTAGTCACGTTGAGGGCACCTAGATCCAGCTGGAATACAGCCTACAACAATCAAGCCTCCATTTACTCTCAGTGACAGAGAGCGAGAGGGGATGAGCGAGAATTAGCAGAATGAGGGGGAGGAGGAGGGGTGGGGGGGGGGGTGGTTGAAGGTGCCGAACACAACCGCTGACACAGGGTCAGTTTAACACGGGCGTTAAAACGAGCATGCGAGGAGGTTTCTTTCTAATACATCAGAGTGGGAATGAGAGCGGGAATACCACTCGGGCACATCCCTACCCGTCAAATGATAACAGCTTTCACAGCCAAGCCGGTTCTGACACCCCCCTTTAATTGGCCCAGTGATTAGCGCGGCAGCTTGCTCGTTTGTGGGACTTTATTTGGTTAAATTAGCATATGCGTCCATATGTCGGCTTTCACCAAACCCGCCCCTAATCATAATAACAATAATCCTGCATTCTGTTTTTGATCTGCGTCTGAAAATGCTGCATTTCAGGTTAAAACGGATTTATTTATTTATTTATTTATTTATTTATTTATATTCATGACACTGCAAACAAAAGAATGAATTTCCCAAACTATATTTACAATAATATCACGGTGAGGGTTCATAGAAGCGTTAAGACTCCGTAGAGTCATGACAGTCTATGGAGTCCTGTAACGTACAAATACACAAACATTATTTAAAACTCTCTTCTTTATCTCCTCCATCTTCCCCATCCGTGCGCGCTTTAATTGCCTGAAGCCCTGCGTAATGACAGTGAGTGATTCCGAACCAATTAGCCCTAATTGCCTTTGCCCAGAATTCATTAGGTGCAGCTACAGGTGGTTGTGACATGACGTTTAGTCCGATCAGCAGCTGCATTTGCACTGCTTTCACTGTGGATTATTACCAGATGGATGGATTTAGTTGGTTTCCTACGCTTACTCATCACACTCTACTAAAATTAATTAGCGGGATTTTTTTTTCTGTTTTCATTATCGGTGAAATTGCCATGGGAAAAGAGCCAGTTTTTATGCGTCAAGGGAAATAAAATGAGAATGATTTTTTTGACCAACGCTGTAAACAAAGATACGGAGCCGGCAGCAAGTTGTGCAAATACATTTCATTGTGGATTTTGCCTCGTAATGTAAATCGGAGTTAGTCGTCAACCAAGGAGCATCAGCGCCTGTTGATGTTTTCGACCTCTGGCGAAGCGAAATGTGACTTCACCATTCCGTGAAGGAATGTGCACCCCCCCACCCCTCCATCTTCGACCCTCTTTGTTTACCTCCCGGCCGCTCTGTCATGTCTCTTCTCTCTGGGAGTGTTAGATGATAAAGGAAGTTGTTTTCTCAGGTTCACAACGTCGAATCCTCCCCCTTTTCCTTCTCCCTCTCCGTGCACCGTATATCTTATTCTTCTCTTCTTATCTCCCTGTATGCAGACGTGTTGCTGGTGTCTTGTCCTCCCTCGCTTTTACACAGCTTTGTCGACACCCCTCACTCTGCCGCCGCCCTTTAAAAGCTCGCCGTTTGATTTTTCTCATTTCACGTGAGAGATGAGACTCACTTTAGGATTATCTTCTGCAAGGGGGTAATGGGAGTGCAAGGATGCCATGGCAACATGGCCACTGTAGTGCAAAGGAGGTAGCAACCACTTTTAAGACGAATCCGGAGGGAAAAGCTTTCATGTCGTAGAACTATCCGTCCGTGCATCAATCTTCAGTTATCGGTCCTTTAGCTATTCCTGCGTCTTTTCATCCATCCTCCACTTTTCCACCCATCTGTCCCTCAGGCCCCTGATTGTTTATCCCTCAAGTGGTTATCCCTCTCTTCTTCCTTCTGGTATTTCTTTTTTCTTATTTTTAATTTATGTACTCCGTTATCACTCCCTCTCTGTCTCTTATGCTCGCCCTAACAATAAGTAGCAGCTACCAGGCAGTAATTAAATAAATGATGTTTACTATATTCCGATTGGTCTAAATTGATGATGTCACACATATTTGTGGTCATCCTAACACACTTTTCCCGTAGATATATATATATATAAATAATGATCAGTTATGTTTTTAGTTACGTGTCTGGATGAATTTCCATAAGCTCGCCAATATTACAAAAAGTCCGATTTCGTCTTTTGAGATTTGCGGAAACGAGGTCTGGCTATCAGGGCGGTACGGGGAAAACAGAGTGCTAGAACACAGACGTTGGATAAGGTCATCCCAAAATAAATCCCTGTCTTTTCTGCACGAGTTGAATGGTTGCAGTGCTGTGGAAAAACAGAAACCGTGGCACAGGCAAAGGAGAGGTGAGGTGATTGTTGCATCAGGTTATCCTGAGAATGCACGAGTCCTATGTGTACATTCCTTTAATTACGTCCAGAAAACATGGGTTTTCATGATGGAGGAAAAAAAAGGACGTGTTCGCGTCCAGCATTGTTTGTCCTCCTCTGCCCCTTGTGGAGGTTAATTGATTGGCTGTTTGGCCGTCCACCACGGTTGCGGTTCATCTCATTAAGCATGGCCTGCTGGTTTTTATGTGTGCGCCAGCCGTTAATTGTTTTGATATTCTAGCTTCCAGCTTTGTCTAAATGAGAAAGAGGTCATGACTCATAATGATGGAAGAGTTGACGAATTTGGTGCGTAAATATAAATGTTGCTCTCTTTTTTTTTAATTGGTTGCTAGTGGAGAGATTTAAACAACAAAGTCACTCAGATAGACCAAGAGAGTAATAATGTATATATATATATACAGTATCTCATCGCCTGTGAAACATATACTTTTTAGCATTTTCTCTTTCCTCCATCGGCACCATTCCAATAACGTTTATTTCTGTCCCTCTCGATAACTTTCTTCCCCTCTGACCCATTGTGCTGAAAAGCTGATAAGAGAGAAAACTAATTCTTTTTCGACTAAAGTCTCCATCTATCAACGACTTCACTCCATCCATCTATCCGGCCAGAATCTTCTCCGCTGCTTGTTTACACCAGATTTGTGACTACGGCCTGTCGTTATTCACCCTGTGTTAAACAAAAAATGCCGACTGCAACAATCCCTGATGTGGAGCCTGTGCTGACTCAGCAAACAGCTTTTTAATGAAGCGCCGATATGATGATTAAGCGAATCACTGAGTAACATATACCCATTGAACTTTGATTGAGCTATTAGTGATAATGGTCTTCGTGACGAGTCACGGAAAGAAAGTCGAGTCAGATCAACGGACAGATCAGTCCAGTGATAAACAGGGTTTCATTCGAGGTATTGACGCCTCATTTCTCATTTCTCAATGCCTTTTTTATCTGAGTTTCCATCCATCCCTCCCTCCTCCTGGCGACTCACCATCTCTCCTTCCCATCTTCATTGTGTCCAGGTTTGTGACCATCTACCGCGGTCCCAGCCACACCTACAAGGTCCAGCGGCTGACTGAGTCCAGCAGCTACAGTTTCAGAATACAGGCCATTAGTGACGCGGGGGAGGGCCCCTTCTCTGACACGCACACCTTCTGCACCACCAAGTCTGTACCGCCTGCCCTCAAAGGTAACCTGACCCCCCAGCAGATTGTTTATGATGACATGTTTTATTAAATCGCAGCGATAAAATGACACGTCTCAGCTTTATAAGATGAGGTGATTCGCTCGCAGGCAGTGAAGAGTGGCAGTGGCACTTAGTTTCCGTTTGGCAGTGAGGGTGGGCATGTTTACTGGAGCCCTGATTGAGTGTTGCCCCCAGCATGGTTTCCCTCCGCTGTAAAGTATAGCAGCTGCACTTTGTTATAGCCGCGGTAATCACAGTGAAGATCCCCCTCACTGCTGAGAGCACGTAGCCATAATAACCAGAGGGCATCGTGACCGTACGCCAGTGAATGTGCTGCACAGCACTCATGTATCCATAAACAGGTAAAAACAGTGAAAGGTTAAAGGGGTTGAAAGGGTTTGGACCTGGTTACCCTGGTTACCCTGGTAACCCTGGTTACCCTGGTAATGTGTTTAGTGGCTGCTGTACCAATCTGATCCTTGTTGTGTTGTTATTTGCAACACTATCCCAAAAGGTTTATTATTGCTGTGCAAACAAGAAGATCATTCCACATGAATAATGTGTTCTCGTTGTTGTGGCTTATATCCATGGTGACCCACAACTCTCTCAATGGCCCGACACCAAAACAAGCCATTAACATGACTGTGAACATTAGTGCTGATACGAGGACGTAGCATGAGGTATTCAACAGGCTAGGCTCTGTTATTTGCACTGATGAATTCCAACACAACGTTTGCTTATTTCAGGTTAAGTAGTACAAGTTTCCTTTCCGTGGTGTCGACGTCCTGTCATGATGCCGTTTGTTTCCACACAGCTCCCAGAGTGCACCAGCTGGAGGGCAACACGTGTGAGATCACATGGGAGACCGTCCCACCAATGAGAGGGGATCCTGTCAGTTACGTGCTCCAGGTGCTGGTGGGACGTGAGTCCGAGTACAAACAGGTTTGCTTCACACACGCACACACACACAGGTTGTATGAGGACCGTGATGAGGGCCCCGGTGTCCTGAGCCAACTTCATTGATATGATTCGTTCTTATTTCTGCAGAAGTGGGTGACTGACTACTGGGAGGATATTTTCTCATCTCCTTATGGAGCAGATAAAAATTCAATGAGCAATGATGAGGAGGCTATTAAGGAACATTTAACCGCCCACACACACTTCCTGAACTGAGAGATACAGTCCCTCTCCGGCAATCTGCAGTGTCAGCAGTATTTATTAACTAGTATATAAAGATTAAAAGCAGAATTACAACACAGTAATGAGTAATGTATCTTCAGGGCTATTTTCCTATTATTGAATTATCGGTCTTATTAAAGACCTGCTGGTACTCGTCAGTGCTCACACCCATCGCCACTTTGATTTCAGCCACACACATGTAAAGTATCTTTGCATCGCTGTGACACATAAACACATTTGGCCATGATGACGGACTCTAGAGGATGAAAACAAACCCAGTGTTTGTAATAAAGGCGGCGACCCGTCAGGAGATTCAAATTGATACTGCGTCCTTGATCTGTCATTGTGTTGTAATGTGATTGTTGTTTCATCAGACGGACTCAGGAGTTTTACAGGAGATTAATAAAAAGGTCTTTTCCCAAGGACTTTGGAGATATGTGTTATAGCAGGCACTGCCACAGAGATGGTTTTGTGTACTTCGGTAGGGGTTTGTAAAAGATAAACTTATGTTTACATGTGTGTAGTTGAGTTTGGACTAAAGTTGGTGTATGATGGCCTCTACTGTGTTACATGTGATGGAGGACGTTCCCAGGACACAAGTCAAGAGGTCATGAACTCACCTTGTTTTCCTTCCCTCGCAGGTCTTTAAGGGAGAGGAGGGCGCCTTCCAAATCTCTGGTCTCCAGGGCAACACAGACTATCGTTTCCGCGTGGGCGCCTGCCGCCGTTGCCAGGACACGTGCCAGGAACTGTGCGGACCACTGAGCCCCTCCTCGCTGTTCACGCTGCGGCGCCAGGAAGCAGCGGCGTCGGGGGACCTGTGCTCCGTGGAAGCGGGCAAGGGGGCGGGCCTGATCTCGAGCGACGAGCGCTTCGCAGCGCTGATCGTGTGCGTTTTCGCGGGCTTCTCCATCCTCATCGCCTGCTTGCTGCAATACTTCTTTATGAAGTGAGGGAATTTCACAAAAGGATCGAAAGAGAAAGCAAAATCACAGAGAAACTTTTTAAAGGAAAAAAAAAAAACGTCTATGAAAGAACCGAATGAAATCAAAACAAACACTTGAGATGTACTTCTAACGCTATGTCTGTTCTTTTTATTTGTTTTTGTTTCTTTTTTCAGTCAAAGTATCAATCCTCACCTTCCTGTTGTCTTTTGCCTTCACTCGGTTTGGTCTCATTTCTCCGTGTGTCTCCGTTGTCTTTGTACCACCGTCTGTCTCGTTTGTTCAGGATGTCCGTCGGGGGACGCCTCGTCTCGGCGGCACCTCGCTCGGAAAAAAACGTAGACTGATAATCAAGCCTTAAAATAGCTGTGAGCAGAGCAGTTGCTCCTCAGACTGACTTGCATGGTTTTTTTTATTTTGTATCTTTTTAAAACATACTCAATTAGAGAACGTGTATATTTCTTGATGGCCATTGCCTTACAATAGTTTTTTTTTTTCAATGTTTAATTTGCCTTTTTTTTGTTTTTGTTTTTGTTTTTGCTGCAGTCCTTATTCATTCAGCCATATTCCAATGTAGGCCTTTAAAGCTTTAGCCGATCATACCTTATTATTCAGTTTGTTAGTACTCCACAGGCTGTCGGTCGATTCATGCAATCACATACATATACGTGCACGCGCGTGCACAATTACACTCATGCAATGACAATGAGAAACACACACTTTTTTCCTCCTGAAGAAGGCAATCACTTATCCGCTCAGCTTTTAACATTCAATCACTCAGTTCTGCTACCAAAGTGATGCAAATCCATGTGTGGTGTAAGATGCTGCTATCCTGTGATTTTATTCTATCTAAGAAAGAATGGAAAACCAGTAATCTAATATATATATATATATATATACACACAACATACATATATATATATATATAAACAAATATCTATGATGCTATAGAAGTGATGTAATATAAGTGATGGCAACGTAAGGTCTGAAGTACAGTGCAAAGCGGAGGAGTTTACTCTTGGTGCTCACATCAGCAGCTCTGAGGTCAGTTCAGGGGCTGGTGCGACTTGTTTGAAGGAGCCCATAAACACTGGTCTCGGATCAGAATATGAACACGTGTAGGTATTCAGATGTTAGGGGCGTAAACTGGCCTTTGCCTATAGGAAGCCGGGGCTTGGATCGTGATTGGCTGCAACTAACCAGGAAAAGGCTGCGGCTGAGCAGGTCCTTCCATACTGTCCCATCTCAGACGCCGTCTCTCCAGCCTTGGTTTTCTTTTGTTTATTGTTTTTCTGTTTGTAGCTTTAGTAGCGTCACAGACCCAGAGGTGCTAACATCCCGCCGGCTCGCCGCTCTGTGTGTGTGTGTGTGTTAACCAGGAAAGCCATTAGGGGTCAGCTTCAGCTTTAGTAACCAGTCGCCGGCCGGAGCAGCGGCGAAGCCGTAGCGCCTCCTTCCAGCGAGTCTGTGAATCGATTCCATCTGAGGACTTGTCTTATTTCCTGCCCATAATCACCTGTTATTACCTTTCTGCTCTGGCTGCCTCTCTCTCTGTCTGTCTCTCTCTGTCTGTCTGTCTGTCTCTGTCTCTCTCTCTGTATGAAAAGGTGCTTTATCGACATGGCATCAGAGCAGTAGCACGTCCCTGGTCTCTGTGGACTTGAAGTAACGTTCACTAACCAAACGAAGCCTTCCACCCTCTCCCACCCCTCCACCCCCCCCAACTGCCCACACTCACACACACAATGATCTCGAACCCCTGCCACCCCCAACCTGGAAAACAAAGCTAAGGTACAGTCCAGTACACACCCTGATGATCCAAAGAGATCCCCCCCCCGACCCCCGTGATTAATGTCTGACGAGTCCACTTTGGTTGGGTGGTGTGTGTGTGTGGGGTGTGTGTGTGGGTGGGGTTATATTAACGATTAGCTCTGATTGGCAGCCTGTAACGTACCTCAGGGAAAAGGCCTTACAGAGGGCAGATCTCACCTTGTCATCCCCATCGCTGTCGTCATCATCATCATCATCATATTCGCCTCTCTTCCTCCGCTTCCCTCTATCTTCCTTCCATCCCTCCCTCCGCCGCCTCCTTCCATCGCCCGATGCTGTATCTCGTCCTCCGTCTGTGCTGTGCCTTGCTCCTGTGTGGTTTACTAGCTCAAAAAAAAAACAACCTTTGCCAAAGTTGGTGGGAAAGTTAAGGTAGAGTTCTTTTCTAGGTTTTATTTATACTATATATTTGCATACAGTACTTTACATGCCAATTACAGTGCAATCTTCATTTATTTATTGTTTAAAGATTAAGAGACAAGTGTAGTTTATATACTAATTTTTTTCCTTGTAGCATGTTTTTTTTCTTTTTAATTTTTTTTTTTTTGTTTTTTTTAATGGATGTATGTTAGATTGTATGATTAAGGCCAGCATTCCTTATCTCAGTAACCCTTTAAGTATTCCTCTTACAGCTGTTGGGATCCTGTAGCTCATCAGTCCATGCATCGCAGTTATCATTGCTGTTTCAGACATATAACCAAATGCCTATGTATTTTTTTTTTCTTCATCTCCTGTTTTGGCCGTACACAGCCGAGCAGTTCTTGTCACGCTTAGACAGACATGTAGCAAGGTCAGGCCTTAGGGTCAGTTCAAGTCATTGGTATTGGGATAAATGTCGCTGCCTTTGGCTGTTATTTTCTGATTAGTGTTATCATGAAGCTTCTGATATCTTTCTACGGTTTTATCGCCAAAGTGCAGGCTTCTCGTGTCCAAGGGTTTCCGTGATGTTCCTTTTTGTAACGACACAGCAAGCATTACGATTATTATTATTGTTGTTGTTGTTATTATTATTATTATTCTCTCAAAATGGAAAAAAAAAACAATTAACTTGATCTGTGAGTATGCATCTTTTCATATTATCTTTCATTATTTCTGTTTTGTTTTGTAAAGCAAAATGTGCCATTTTGAAATGTGTAGCCCCTTTTTGGAGCAGTTTTTTTTTTTTTAACGCGACCTAATTTCACACTGAAAGGTTTTTTTTTGTTGTTGTTAAAAAAAAGGCAAAAACAATCATACTATGATTTCAGGCAAATGGCGATGATAATAATGTCGACAAATCCTTGTTCAGACTAGTGCTGGTGTAGCAGTAGTGAGTATTTTGTATCCAGTATTTTGCTAAGAGATAATATACAGAGATATCTATAGAGCTATAGAATGAGATGGTAAATGCATTATGACTAACAGAGTTGAAGCACTTTTTTTATGGCGAGCATTAGTCTTGATGAGGTTCACGGGAGAGCGAGAGGAGATATGCAGCCCTCCGCTCTCGTCCAAACACTACTGCCAGCGCCGTCTGTTACACTCATTGGCATTGTTCTGTCATTGGCGTCACTGTGACATTGGCATTACTGGAGCGCGGTCCTGTGCTTCTCAAACGGCGCCCTGCATCCCGTTGAACGCCAACTATGGCAACAAAGGAAGAATAGTTCAAAGGGGGGTACGGTGCCTTTTCTCAGACGTGCTCCTGGTGTGTCTACCTAGCCTGTTGCATTGAAGTCGACAGGCCTGTCCTTAAACCCCCCCGTGATGTTATGTTGCCCATCCGCAGCCCCTGACCCCCTCCCCCCCCGTCTTCAAGCCTTAATGCCCCAGTGGGAGAGCAGAGGTCTCAGGCCAGTTCTGTTAGTGTTGTATCGTCTGCGGTTAGCGAAGTGTCGACTGACACGCCGTGTGTTTGTGGGAAAGGTACTCCCTTAATGTGCGTTGTTGTTTTTATTTTGTTTTTCAAATGCTGGTGATTTTATAGACCCCCCCCAACACCCCCACCCCCCCACCCCCCCCAACCATCTTATAGGTCCTGCACATTTTGACGGGTTTGTCAAGAACGAGAGATAGTTTTATTTGCCCAGCAACCCCACATCTGTGCCTTCTGATTAGTTTTATTTTGTTTTTTTTCTTTTCTTATTTTTTTTCCTTTTTTAAAAAAAATAATGTTTTGTACGTTTTACAGTAAGTAGAGATTTTGACTGAGAGATTGGCGATTTGACAAACATACAGAGATTCACAGGTATTTAACTATTTTTTAAGTGAGACACAAAAAAAACCACAAGATATTTTTACCTCGCAATTTAAAAACAAACATTCCAATATTGTCATGGTCTACGAAATTGAATTTAAAAAAAAAGAAATTCATGCATTTCTTCTTGTATTGTAAATGTTAGACAATTTCATATGCATTATATAAAAGAAACTGCCATATCAATTTTAATGTATAGATTTTTGCAAATACTACCCTATGTATGTAAGACGTAACTGTATCGGTAGCGTATATATAATATATTTATGCCCAATAAATGTTTTAATTTTTTTCTGACTTTGATTGAAACTGCATGTTTTATTGAGTGGCTTTATCTGTCTGTCTGTCTGTCTGTCTGTCTAAATTATTTCCTTCATTTAGATGTGTACTGCACCACACAACAACTTAATGGACACATTTATAGTGAAGTGTCAGCACTTCTAGTGTCAATGTAACTTCTAGTTTCCTTGGCCTTCAGTGTTGTGCAGCGGTATTGATTTTAATCTCCAAGATTTAATAAGAAGTCTGTTGTGTGCTGTTCCTAACATAGCAGCGTGTTCATCAATATTTGTGTTTGTGTTGAAACCATGATTAATAATCTGAATGATGTTTTATCGCAGTAGTGATTCTTCAAGTTAACGACAGTTTAAATGTCACCGAGATTTATTTACTTACTTGATCATTGACAGCTTTGTCTTTTTTCACAGAGGTTTGAAGGGAGTGCATATGTTTCTGTTTAGGCTGGACTATAGTGAGTGTGTGAGGAGGTGAGTGGAGTAAATAACACACTCTATTATCCCGCACTGTCCCTGAATGCAGCCTGAAGGGGACCGCTGCACTGAATGCATGATTCCCATCATCCTGCTGCCGCCTCACAGCCACAGGGAATTATTAGTCCTGTATGATCCTATGTGTCTCCCTTGTTGGTGTTGTTGTGCGTTTACATGGGTTGGTTTGGTGTAAGCGTAGAAATTGAACAGTTGAATTGAGATGGCAAAAACAAAAAGTCTCATATCTCTCTTTTTTTTTCTTTTTTTTGCATTGGCAGACACAGCACATGTGTTGAGACAATGTTTCTTTTATAAGTCCCGCAGCCGAATAATCAACGGAGCAAATCTGGGGAAAAAACGCTGACCAAAGCGATTTTCATGTTGGAAAAATCAATGCGGCTGCAGCACCGTTTGCTAAATTTGATGTAGATTCAAATGCGTGTCATAAACATTGCAGCTTACAATTGAATAAAAAGTCAGCATTGACGACCGCAGTGCTGACTCGCACCGGGATTAAACTTATTTATCCCTGTAGGTTGGGAACATTTGTGAAAAGGACACAACTCAACAAACTCAGCGTTGTTTAGTTTAATACAGAAAAGTTAATGTCTGATGACTTTAAATTTCAACTAATGAAACGAAAAAGCCTCAGCTGTGCTTTGTGCTTTGAGGTTAATTACCAATTATTAATGTGCGAAAATGCTAAACAAGGGTGGAAAACATTGGAAACATGACAACACAATACCAGTAGCAACAACTTGTCGTGACTAATACAAGCTGATTTACCAAAGAGAATGTAGAGGACCCTCAGTGACATAGACTGAGGTACAGTATGTGACCTGCATCTTTTTATAGCAGGGTTTTTTTTATTTAATTTGTACCAGTCAGCCTGGTACATAAACACTCATGATGGCTGACTCACCGATTAAAACCTCCGCTTTTGTTCTTCTCCCTATTTTCATTCCTCTCCTCAGCTGTTTTCCACCCCCTATCAAACAAACAGCTGTGTGAGATACCAGCCAACACATTTATTATTATTTTCATTAATTTAATGCATCGTCCTCATTGGGTTTTTATTCATCTTAATGGATAAATAAAACCTCAAGCAGCCTGCATGAGGTGAAATCTACGCAAATAAAGTCAAGGAGCAGGTGAGTTTTTTTTTTTTTTACTTTTACAAGACTTTAACAGGTATATTATCCAACAGGTGATATTCACAGACATTTTCAAAATAAGAGAAAATATCAATCTTTTTTCCACATCCTGTAGATTAATAAATAGTTGTTTGTGTTGGTTTTTTTTTTTGGTGACATCAGTATGTACAGTCAGAAGCATTGATGTACAGAGATACATTCCTCACAGCCAGGAGGCCATGTTTGAAAAACCCAGTGCAGATCAGTGGAGGCTGCTGTGGTGATTTGGACTCACACCATCTGAGTGCGACGCGGTGCAAAGCAGCTATGTACAATTTAAAGCAGCCATAACGTTGTCGCTTACGGACGGTTTACTCAACTTCTTTTTGCAACATGATATGGAAATTACAACATGAATAACACATTTCCCCCGTCTGCTGCACAAACAAACACATATTTGAAGGCGACTTCAAAAAAAAAAGTTCTCAGAGAATTTTGTTGTGACACTGTTTACACCTTTGGCACAGTTAGTGTTATACGGACTAATATTTCAAGTTCATACAATCATCCATTGGAACAGTTACCACTGGGCGCCCCAGCAGTCTTACCATAGCTGTCATTTGGAAATCAATAAGAAAAACAAGACGATGCATAATGGACATTGTGCGTGTTTGCGCTAAAAAACACTGTGATCAATACAAAATACAACAATCCATACAAAGTTGAACCATGCATTGCTTTAAGTGGCAAAACAAACCAGGCAGATGAACGATTCACGCGCTGCACGTTTTGATCGGCACAAAAAAAAAGCTGTATGTTGTGTCAAGGTAACTCAGGTGGCTCCACCTGAGATGGCTGAAACACACATGTGATGATGCTGGGAAAGCAGCAGTGTGTCAGTGGTTGCACAGTTCAGGAGACTGCTGAGGCAACTGTGGCTGCTGATGCTGCTGTCGATCATCCATCAGTGAACGGTGGTCACGCACATTTGAGTCAATGCATCCTGAATTTTCTTTTCTTTTTTTTTTTTTGCATTTTATACTTTTTCCTTTATAAAACAAAACAAAAACCAAACACGGCTGAAACACAACTGACCCCTGTATCAACACTGAGCATGTCAAACACAACAACAGTAACACAATACGTTTACATTTCACTCCCCAGACGATTACATGACCCACATCCATTATGCCTGTATCACAATACACACAAAGATACACACACACACACACACACACACTTTCTCTCTCACTCACACACACACAGACACACACGCACTGCACCTCTGCCCCTTTCTACAGGAGTGGGCAACAGAGCAGTGCCACAAGTTCTACAGTGCTTTCTTTGTCATCCAGAATATGTTTGTAATATAAGGCAATTCTCTATATGTGTATTACACGTGTGCGCCCCTGCTGTTCACATTCACCATAAGCACTTCCGGTATGTCACACCTCACCAGACGTGTGAATGTGTAACCAGTTTGGCACAGTTCCACAGGTTTGTCCTGGACTGGAGGAGAAATGAAGGTTGTGGTGGTGATGTGTGTGACGTCTGGGCAGAGCCACGTTCAGAAGCTGACTGTAGACTCCGTCCAGCCGCTGGAGGTGTCTCCCTTCATGGTGCTGGCCGTGCGTCCTCGTGCCGGTTGGCTGTCGGTCAGGCCGAAGAGGCGCGCCGCTGCGCCCCGGTACTTCCACGACATGGTGTTATAGAGGATGGGGTTGATGGCGGCGCTCAGGTAGAAGAGCACCACCGACACCAGGCTGCAGTACTCGGACAACACTGAGAGCAGAGGGGACGGAGCGTCCAGCGAGCGGAACTGCAGGTAGCGACCCACGTGGAACGGCAGCCAACACAGGACAAAGGCCAGGACCACCACCACTGGAGGAGGATGAAGAGGAAGAGGAAGAGGAAACGGATGAAACGGAAGTAACTGTCTTCTGTTGTTATTTTGATGGTCTGCCTGTTGCCTTTGTCCTTGTGAGCCACGCGGGAGCTGATGGTGCTCTCCCGGTGCCTCTGCCACAGCCGGCGGCCTATGAGGCTGTAGAGCACTGTGAGACAGAACACTGGCATGAAGAAGAAAATCGAGCTCAACCACACCATGGCACCCATCAGACCTGACTCCACGGCGTAGTGCGTCATCTTACACTCCCGCGTGTCCTCGCCCTCCAGGGAGAAGCCCGTCCCGTTCAGTCCCGCAATGGAACCCGGTGGTCCCATGTCCTGTTCCACTCCCACCATGACAAACACGGGCCCGGCGCTCAAAAGAGACACGGTCCAGAGGAGGAGGATGAGGGCGCGCACTCGCCGTTTGGTCACCAGAGCCTTGGCGCGCAGCGGGAAGCAGATCGCCAGGTAGCGCTCCACGGAGAGCGCGGTGATGCTCAGGATGGTGGAGTAGGTGCACGACTCGGACACGAAGAGGAAGAGCTTGCAGAGCGCGTCTCCAAAGCGCCACGGCCGGTACCTCCACATGCGGTACAGGTCCAGAGGCATGCAGAGGAAGATGAGCAGGTCGGACACGGCCATGCTGCACAGGTACAGGTTGGTGGTGGTGCGCATGTCCCGGTACTTGCTGACCACTAGGATGGTCATGACATTCCCGACCATTCCGACCAGAAACAGCAGGGTGCAGGCGACGGTGGTGGCCGTGAGGAGAGGGATCGAGTAGGAGTTGAGAGGAGCGAGGACGTGGTCAGCTATCCATGTGGTGTTGTGGACCTCCTCCCAGCTGCAGTTTGGGGAGAGGCACTCCGAGTGGTTGGGCCAAGTGGGCATGCTGCTGCCGCGCGGTTACACACGGGGCCGCGCCTGGCCCTGAGTGTTCGAGGCTCTCCGGGTGTGGGACTCCTCAGACCCCCTGGCGCTGCCCTTTCCACCCATCATCACTATAGCCAACGGCCGTGCGTAAAACCAAGGAATCCCTTTACGCGCGAAGAAGAGACAGGAGAGCGCACTCCTCCACAGGGTCTTGCGCCAAGTGGCACAATTTTATATCGAAAATATCAACACACCTTATGAGGTGGACCGACAACGTTTGGCACGAGAGACGAAATTACAGGATGGATGTTTGTGGGCTACACGTCGCACAGCAAACATCTATTTCTGACAGATGGGAAGAGAAGAAAAGTCAAGCACGTGTCGTGTCCATCGTCTCACACTGGTGACTGGTGATCCTTCATGCGTCGGAGAGTCCCGGATAGTTCCCATCCCCAGCGGCGCCTCAGCCAGACACAGCCCCCTGGAAGAGGGGGCGAGTTGCAGCGGTCAGTCAGTGGTGGTGAGTCAGAGGCAGGGTCGCAGTGATGCGGCAGCAGATGTCAACATCTGGCCCCGGAGGCAAGCGCCGGCGCTCGCGCTCAGCCAAACACAACGGGGCAAACGACGACCACCATGAAAACAAACACTGTGTGACGGAACGGAGACAGTCTGATGAATGTCACGACAACCACGAAGGAACGACGCGTTGTCAGCATAATCACGCAAATCACGCGCCAACAGGGGAAAGTAGGAAAAAAGAAGTTGGGAATGATGAAAAAAAATCTGTGTCTCCAAGTCTGATCCTCTGGCAATGTATGTGGCCCATACTGTGGCTGCTGAGCCCCAGTGCGCAAAGCAGCATATGTAGGGGGGGTGATGATGATGTGTTTGTGTGTGTGTTGGTGTGTGTATGTGTGAGCGAGTCTCTAGTGAGTCAGTGGCGCAACGCCACCTACAGGTGCTGTTAGTTCAGTAATGACCAGGAATGAATGCTCATCAATTTAAAATAATAATTAAAAAAAAAACATCAATGAGGAAGAAGAAGTGACAGTGATCCTTCAGAGTCTCCTGAACAATTGACTCACACCTGGAAACTAAAGGTCACGTGTTTGATGACCTGCTGTCATCAAACACGTGACCTTTGTTGTTCATTCTGTAGTTAAATAGTCTCATTTCTATAGGAGTCTATATGTGCTCGTGTCTACATATACATATATACATATATACATGTGCAGTGCCACTTGAGTAACATATTTAAGATGATCAGCAGAGCAGGGAACATGAACAGCAGTTACAGTCATTTTGGGAGAAAAAAAACATAGCATAGTTGCAAAACCCAACATTTTTTTATGCCATTGTAGATATTTATTATTGAATTTCACAATAATAATCTCAACACTGAACACGTTGCTGGAGGCCTCATTGGTATCATGCAAATGGCACAAATATTCAATTATAAAGGCTGCAATATGATTCTGCTTCGACGGATGTGATCCCAGCACTGTCAATATTGTTATCTCTCTGCCCTTTGTGCTGTTTACCAGCAGACGTCATTATGTTTATGACCAGTGAATTGTCATGTGTTGGAGAGAGAGAGAGAGAGAGAGAGAGAGAGAGAAGCAGGATACCGACCAGGACACTTGTGTCTGTCACAGCCCGTTCATCATATCTGGTATGTCCATGTGTCTTTCTGTGCCACTTTGTGTTTGATAGTGTTTTTTTGGTGATAGGCATTGTTTGATTTTCAGGAAAAAAAGCTGTAGCTATGAGCATCTATCACATCTATTGTTCAATTAGACTATCTTCCACAAGCTTGTATGGACATAGGAAACAGAACAGGAAGTTGATGTCAAAGTTTTGTTTTCTATATGAAGTTGTTGTTGTTCATTGTGTAGATAGATAGTTTCATTTCTATATGATTCACGTGTCCTTGTGTCTCAGGAGCCTGTTTGGTAAACTAGTAATTTTGGCTGATCTACAGTATGTTTGTTGGGTGTGGTGCCGGATTACAGGGTAAAGTCCCTGATACACAGACACCCAGGCTACATTTGACCCCTGAGTGAATGAGTGTGTTTAGGCAGCAAGGAAGTGCAGTGCATCTATTCCCCCACAAGATGGAAGAAGAGAGCTAGTGTGTGCTGAACAAAATCAAATTCTTCTGTCTTCTTTTCCATGATATTTCCATGAACATGTATGATTTTTTTTTAAATAATTCACATAGATAATTCTATATTCAGTAAACAAATGTGCAAGTATTGTATTTATATATTTATAGACTGGTGTTTGTTTCATACTTAATGCTGTGTCAGTCTCTCATGTGTAACCTGCGGTGGGGCATGTTTACATTCAGTGTTTGTTAATGTGCTCTGTTGCTGCACAGCAACAATTCAAACGAACACATAGATTAAATCTATTATTGTTATTTATTTATTTTTAAATTTTTAATTGAATTTTGAATGATTTAATTTCCATTCCACTTATATTAAATTATATTGACACTGTTTTACTATTTACTGTTAGACTAATACACTGAAAGACACACACACACACACACACACACACACATTAAGTTACACACATGCACATAACCAAGTTGGACAAAATAAGGGCAAAACAGTGAGAGTGTAAAGTGATGAGATAGTGGGCGGGGTCAGAGGGTGGAATTTCTCTCAAAGGACTCCTCCCACTTCCACACGATTCAACAACAAATCCTCGTCCAATGAGAGACGCCTGGAGGAGGGGCCGCTCTCTGTGATTGGTCCAGAGTTTCTCTGACGCCTCCCTCCGGAGGAGTTGGACAGAGTTCCCTGTTGCTTTCTTCTCAGCTTCACTTTACAGAGTTACAGAGGAGAAGCTGAACGGATCGAGCTTCGAGGAGCGCGTGCCAGCGTGTTGATTTATTTATTTATTTCCCCCCCGTCTCTGTGTGTGCGCGCGCGCGTGTCTCTGTGTCTCTGGCTGAATTGGACGGACGAGACAACATGTGGGCTGCACGAGCACAAAATGTGCAGGTTTGTCACACTGTCCTCTCCTTCTCTGTTTGTCCCTGACTCTGGTCTATTTGTGGTCATGGACTCTGTGTGTGTGTGTGTGTGTGTGTGCGTGTGTGTGTGTGTTTGTGTGTGTGTGTGTGTGTGTTTGAACAACATACAGCTATGGCTCCGTGCTATATGTTTGCTTGTTGTGGAGACAGACCTGTTGCCAGTCTGTGTCCAACATGAGGACAAAGTGCAGCTCGTGGATCTGTTGGACACCTCGTGTCTGGACATGATGTCCGGGACAGACAACATGTCCACAGACAGTGTGTCCTCTGTGGAGACCAGGTTCTCGCCTCCTTCTCTTGTGTACATTTCCACTTGTTGTGTTACTTGTTGTTTTAGACTGTACAGGTGTGTGTCGTGGCCTCCCGCCCCCTTCTTCTCGCACCCTGTTGTGAGGGTGAGTTGCTTCAGCTGGAATGCAATGGGAACGCCGGAGCTATTTCCGCCCCCCCCCCCTCGCCAAACCCTCCTCCCTTCTTCTGTTGTTCAGGAACATTCATGACAATGACATGTGGCATGTGGTAACGCTGCTTCTACACCGCGGCGGAATCATGACCTCGATTCTCTCTTCTCCTGAGACAACCTCCACTACACCTATTCCTGCTCCGTTTCTGATCCACATCAGTCATTAATCCGGAAGAATTTAAAGTTCTGCACAACTTACTCGATTTGCTCCATAGCGGTGTTCATGCTCCTTCTGGAGAAGGATCTGGAGCAGTATTCGGGTGGAAAAGCAGATTGCTTCCAGAGGGATCGCCTCTGTTTTTCACCCTCAGTAATTTGAACGTGATGTTTTGGGTTTTCCAGCAGCAGGCGGTTTGTTCACCTCTGACCCGCAGTCAGTATGTGAAGATGTTTATGTTCCTGATGACACCTCTGGAGATGAGAGCTTTATGTCTAACTGAGTCTGGGCAAACATATTTTCTTGACCTCTGGTGGTTCGTCCACCATCTCATCAAGTCCATCATCTTTTTTTTTACCACCTGTAACAATGTTCTAAACTTTTTATCTGCACCTACAACAGAATCAATAGAATCAGCTGAAGCTATAGATCAGTGATTAGCAGGGAAAAAACTAGGCTGCCTGTGAAGGGACGAGTCAAGGTTGGCAGAGAGAGAGAGAGAGAGAGAGAGAGAGCGAGAGAGCGCAGTCCCCTCACTCCTTCAGTACAATGATGCCTTGTGTTACTGCCAGCAGAATGTCTCTCTGGTGATGATGACGATTGCACTCTCTCTCTCTCTCTTTTTCTCTCCATCCATCTCTTTTTCTGGCGTCTATACTGTCTTGCTTTCTCTGCCTCTCTGACCGTCTCTGCCCCCCCACCCCCCCATCCGTCCGTCCATGGTGTGAAGGATTAGATAATAGGCAGCTTTCGTGTGGGCAGAGAAAGAGAGGTGTCACAGACCTCTCTCATTGCTTCTCTCCTCCCTCCGTCTTCTCTCCCTCTCTCTTTGTGCCATCTGCGCCACGAAGAGCTTGGCACCACATCATCTGCGAACGCTATAAAGCTATGTTTATGTTCTATTGTGCTTTAAACCAGCCACTGTTTACATGCCAATGTCGCGCATCCACAAATAGACGATGGCGCTCACGGGCGACGAGTTTTTCCCAACGCTTGATGGCTAATCAGTGACAACACCACCGAAAGATTCCCAAAAAAAAAAAAAAAAAAACTTAAACATAGGCGGTGTCCTTTTTAGACCCATTTCCTACAGGATGCCCCAAAAAGCAGCAGTGAAAAAAATCATACCAGGTATAAAAACATTTTCCATCCTGAGTTTGGAACAATAGCACAGTTTCCCTGTTCAAGACGTTCTGGAAATGCTGTCGAAATCCAACCTCCACTAGATAAGGTGGTAAATAAGGTAGAAACTCTGTTCCCAGGCTCAATCACCATCTACTTTTTTGTTCAGACATCTCAGTGGGACAAAGGACGCGGGACACAATGTGTGTCCCCGAAAACACGGGTCTGAGCCTGATCGTGTTACAGGTGAAGTAATCCAGAGGGAGTGTCTCCTCCCAATGGACACAATAGTCTCACGTTGAACTCAAACTGGTGTCTGCGAGACACGTCCACCTCCTGCTGTCCCATTGTGACAGTGTGTGTGTGTGGGGCGGGGGGGATGAATGAATCTTCTTTATCTCTTTGAATAAGTTACACACTATTGATTGTGCTTAATCCACAATCGGTACTCTGTTACCCACAGTAATGATTAAGCTCTTAACTAAAATGATAAAGTTTCTGTTGCGCCGACATGTATGAATTAATAAGTCATTCATTCATTTACTGTTTATTAAAGCTTTAAACTATTGATTGAGAAAATATTTGGTGAAGCATGAAGTCCGGGAAGGATGATGAACAATGGTTTACTAATTTTTTGATAGGATTGACAAAATCAATCCAACTGCAACAGTGTCACAATCAACACGCTCTCGACAATCTCCTGTCTAAATTTGTTTAAGAAGTTACAATTAAAAATAGCACAGTTGGATCTTCTGCTGGTGGCAGCAATGAACCTGGATCCCTCCACCGGTTGCCTGGAAACTGCTTTGAAACAAAAAATAGTCTGGTACATAATTGCTGAAGATATAACGTGTTAATTATGGATCTTTGGAGTTGCCGGTGGGTGGATTTTTAGCGGCTTAGCAGTTTCCAGGTCTAATATGCTAAGCTAAGCTAAGTGCCCCTGGCTCAAGCTTAATGTTTTTTTCAAAAAAAAATGGTGTCAACCATCTCAGAAGGTCAGAGGTCAAATGTAACATTGGAGCAGTCTGGCAAACTGAACGCTACATATAACAATAAAGAAAAGTTAGGAAAGTTGTAATATTCACTAACCCTGAATAATCCCGCCAGATAAGTCCAATCGACTTTAATTACAGCAGCAATATTGGAAGTGGGAATCAAACATTATCTGTCCTCCGCCGGGTCACATGCTCGTCCCAAAAGCTTTAATTAGAACAAATGTCACATCGCCACTAATGG
Organism: Trinectes maculatus; assembly: GCA_016785345.1. NCBI lineage: Eukaryota > Metazoa > Chordata > Actinopteri > Pleuronectiformes > Achiridae > Trinectes > Trinectes maculatus. The sequence goes on from JAFBJQ010002116.1 coordinate 48,670, forward strand.
AATTAGTTTGGTCGTAGAATTAACGGTCCGTGCACGACAAGTGTGGCAATATGGTTTTATTGGATCTGTGGAGCAAGTGGGAAATTTCCCATGTGTCGCATACTGAAAAGATCGACGAGACGGTGCCTCACGATTATTGCGCCGTAATGGGTTTTTTTTTCTGTCCGCCAGACTCCACCAAACCTTCTCCCACTCACCAGGCTTTCCTTTCGTCATCTGTGACTTTGCAGCACATTGATTCCAACTAAATGACATTTCAGTGGGATTAAAGGACACAAAGGAAGAGGCGGACGCTCTTGTACGTCTTTGCATGTAAGCGCCATGGCAACAGGACAGGAAGCAGGAAGTAGGCTGTCTTCGATTAGAGCGGAGTCGAGAGATAAACTTCGACTTTCCTTAAGTTCTTGCCTTCTCTTTGTCGGGTCATACACATGGATGGACACACTCTGTGTGCGTTTGTGTGTCTTGACATCCGAGTCTGCGCGTGCAGACATTCAGACCACATTCGGAATTCCAGGTTCCTCTGCAGTTAAACCTCTGTGTGGGTCAAGCCTGTGGTGGGTCATGTGTATTCTTAGAGCAGGGAGATAACTGCGCCGTCATGAATACTTCTTCTGGAATCTTCTTCTGGAACGCGGCCTGCACAATGGTACAGCCACTGTGCATCGCACAATTTCAAACACAAACAGCTACTTTAATGTTGACATTTTTCTTTTTACACATATATGATGTCATTATGTACACGGATACGGGAATTGTCATAACATACTGTGACTGGGAATGAGAAAATAATGGATTCACACGAGGCTTTGAGGAATTTTCTGGATTGTGAGCTCCGCTGTTCCCGACTGTACAAATGAAAGTTTTCCATTCTGGACAACTTGAAAACACAGAATGTTGAAATACAAACAACAATTTATTTTTTTGTTTTGTTCCTGTCATGTAATGGTCATGATCCAGAATCAGCAGCCTCTCCTGTAAATCCAATCCGACTGATTGTTTAAACTCCAGTGACAGTAATCTTCCGGTAGGGAAAAATAACCCGGAATGAGAAACAGAATGAATGAAAAGACTAAGTGGGAACTGACAGACATGCAGTTACTTCAGGCTACTGGTAACTTCTGGTGACTCCTCAGACTGCGTGAACGTGTTGGATCTTGTTCACTTGAGTGGGAAGCTGTTATCCGTAACTGTGCATGTGCACGTGTGTTATTTGGTTGTTGCAAACGCTTTTTTTTTTTTTTTTTTTTAGCAGCAAACAGAAACATCGTAGCGTTTTGGGACAGGGAGATTTACTGGAACTGCATTGTGGGAAAAGAGACTTGTTTCTGGGAGGCCGTCACCTGTGAATCGAAATAGATGTTGGAACATGTGGTTTGTTTTGCCTTCACCGACAATACAGACCCGATCGACTTGTGTTGTTGCTCCTGCTTTAACCTGCCTCCGAGAAAACTGTGTAGAACTGAGGCTGAATCACCAAAACATCAACCTTTGCTGCTACACTGTCATGTCGCGCTAAGAAGGAAAAATAATAGTGTAACATTTTCATATATAGGTGTCTGATATATGGAAATGTATTGTTGTGTGAGCAGTTTAATAACAACAACAATAACAGTTTTAATACTTTTCTGTCTAAAGTGATTGTTTATTTAATCAGTGTCTGTTTTGTGTCTACTATCAAAATAGTGACATGTGTTTACACATTTGAACATGCTCTTTGCATCCTATTATATTAACGAATACACAATAACAGCTGGGACTCGTTAACAGTGAGCATCTGCACAGCTTGTAAACACTTACAGGGTTTTCCACGCCGAAATAAATATTTTTTAACTCGGTGGGGGGTCACATCTACATCCCCTGGAGGAAAGTTAATCAGAACACAGTTTATTGATTGATGTATTTTTTATTTTTTGGAAGTTGTATGGGGTCTTCAGTTGATGTACAGCAATAAAACATGGAGAAACCCAGTCACGCACAAACTGCCCCCATGAAATCTCCTCTCAAGTTCTCATCTGCTGACGTGGCAGTTTTTTTTCCTCTCCTTCCTCCTTCCTCCTCCTCTCCTTGTGAGTCCCTCGCTCTGCTTTGTTTAGACTGAAAAGGAGGGTTTGTGTAATGGCCCACATGCGCATGGGTACGTTTGGATGACTCAGCACAGTGCTGGGTGGTTATTGTGCGTGTTTTTGTTTTTTTGGGATGGAAAGTATCCTGCACTGGAAAGTTTAAAGACTTGGACGGCAGATGACTGTGTGTTACTGTACCACACCCTGCCTCTGCTCTGACTCCGTAATGCAGGCTTTCTCACTTGGGGCTAAAATAAAGGCTGAGACGCAGCATGGCAAACAAATGTCATGTTTCATTTCCCTGTTTAACAGGTTGTCGGCGTAATTCTTTATTGCAAACAACTCAGCTAACTAAGTCTCTGTGTCACATATGTATGTATATATGTATATGTGTGTGTGTGTGTGTGCCCCATGAAATCTCCTCTCAAATTCTCATCTGCTGACGTGGCAGTTTTTTTTTTTCTCTCCTTCCTTTTTCCTCCTCCTCTCCTTGTGAGTCCCTCGCTCTGCTTTGTTTAGACTGAAAAGGAGGGTTTGTGTAATGGCCCACATGCGCATGGGTACGTTTGGATGACTCAGCACAGTGCTGGGTGGTTATTGTCTGTGTTGTTTTTTTTTTTTTTTGGGATGGAAAGTATCCTGCACTGGAAAGTTTAAAGACTTGGACGGCAGATGACTGTGTGTTACTGTACCACACCCTGCCTCTGCTCTGACTTCGTAATGCAGGCTTTCTCACTTGGGGCTAAAATAAAGGCTGAGACGCAGCATGGCAAACAAATGTCATGTTTCATTTCCCTGTTTAACAGGTTGTCGACGTAATTATTTATTGCAAACAACTCAGCTAACTAAGTCTCTGTGTCACATATGTATGTATATATGTATATGAGTGTGTGTGTGTGTGTGTGTGTGCGTGTGTGTGTGTGTGTGCCTGCATGAAATCAGTCACACACTCCTATGTGAATTTAAAAAATACACACAAACACACACACACATACATATATATTTAAATTCACATAGGGTGTGTGGCTGATTTTATGCAGGCATGCATATACACACACACACACACGCACGCACACACACACACATACATATATATTTAAATTCACATAGGGGTGTGTGTGTGAGTTCATTCAGGCATGCAGACGAGTGCGGTGACTGAGCTTAGTCTGGTCTTAAATTACATCACCAGCATTGCTTCATCACCAACATGCACGTCCGTCGATGCCGTCGGCCAAACGACTCTCAGGCGCACTGCTGAGAAACATGCGGCAAACTATGTCGTAATCAACATTTTCCTTCCCGAGCGTCGACCGGAGAGACGTGTGTCATATCAGAGTCTGATTGAGTTACTCTAGGTGTTTGGGTAACGAGCGAGTCGGGTACGGGTGTTCTTAGCAGACGTGTCGCAGTAGTGATGGATATTGATTATATTCTTTCTTCATTCTTTTGTGGTTCTTCTGAGACCCTGTTGTCAGAACACTCGGGGTTTTGCGTAACAGGTCATGATAGGATGACCGGTCGCTATGATATCAACGGTCATCTGACTGTTTCACATTCACGTACGAGTCACACACTTTATACTGCAGAAGACGTGCAGACCCACACACACACACACACACACACACTCAGGTTTACATTTGTTCAATGTTGTGTTGAGTTTGGATCTTGAAAGGAATCGTGTCTTCTTTCCTGTAGGTGCACCCTGCTCTGGGGCCTGACTGCTAAGCATGCTGGGTAAAGATCAGCCAACTACCAGTAGCCTCAACCTGGTGAACTCTGAAGTTACCGACACCGCCGCAGCGCCAGACGGCGGAATCAAGATGGCCGAACTTGTGGAAAGCTTGGATGCCAGAGAGCTGGATATAGGGGAGGGAGAGGAGACTGACTATGACGGAAACTACTTAGGTGTGTGTCTGACATCATAGTTCTGTGTATAACAACACAAATGACACAGAGTCACACAAACTGTGCTCATGATTATTTTAAACACAATAAACAATGAGTTTATGGAAACTTTTGGAAACTGTTAACTATGCGGGAATGTCAGCTTAGGGTTGTGGAAATTGTAAAAGCAATTAAGGAATGGATTGAGGAAGTAGTGGAAGTAGTGTGAGGGTGGATTTTAATCCTTTACATGATGTAGAATTCACAAACTGGAAAATAACCCCCCGACTCTCTTCCTGTTTTCCAGGGGATTGTCGAATCCCCTTTTCAGCCGTGTACGCCACGGTGGGCTTCAAGGAGGACAGTGCCAAGGTTTTCCTGCGCACCGTGCCCATCACCGTCCGGATCCTCGAGGTGGAGCGATTCACCACAGCCCAGGACCGCTTTAACCTGACGCACCACCGGAGCGTCAACAAGGTACCAGGAAAATCCCACTGTTTTACTCTTTCTTATGGTCGGAATGTGGGAAAGTACTTTGAAACAGATGCAAACATTCCCTGAGTGAGTTCTATTTTGAAAAGTTTTTCCAATTGTGTGTTATACATATACAATTATGTGCGTATTCTTACTGTATGTATGTTTGTGTGTCGATGTTGATGTTGTGTAGTCCCTGCCAGCCGTGTTCAAGATCGAGCTGAAGCACGGCGAGTTCAGCTGGTTGGTGAAGAGGAAGGAGAAGCACTTCCTGGAGCTCCACAGGGAGCTCAGGACGTACAAGGCCCTGATGAGGATCCCGCTGCCGTCGCGCAGGTCGGCTCCGCTCATGCATGTTGCACACACAGTGTTTACCTTCCCACAGGAACATGCACACATATACACACACAAAAACACAAATGCCAGCAAACACAAGTTCATTTGGGAATTGATACGGTTGTGCTAACGACCTAAATACGAGCTCCCGTCAGCTCTTTGTTATTCAACAGGTGGTGACTTCATGCAATTCAACTTGTGCTCATTTGCATAAACACACTGAGCACAATAAACATTGGTATGCGATCATATTTACACAAATAACAACATTTATCTGCCATCGGTTGTAATTTATTTGGTACTAATTTGCTGGTACTGTGAAACAGTATTAAAAACTTTTTTTTTTTCGCTTCTTATTTGTTTTATTTTTTTTTCTTACTTTGTTTGTTTCATGTTCCTTCTGGTAATTTACTTTTCTTCCCCCAACCTTTCACATGAACCTGTGTCAACACCTGCTGTGTACACAATAAACGATGTGCTCTCATTCTCCGAGGAGACACCGAAACTCTGTTTTATAGCTTTTGGCTATAAAACACAAAAAAAACAAAAACTGCAATGACAAAGTAAAGGAACACTAGGGTTTCTGGAAAAGCACGTTCACGGTCATTTGGGAATTTTTCGTGTTTTTTTTTCTTTTTTTTTTTACTTTTGAATTTCCTGCCTCAGTCACACAGTGAGGAGGAGGACGGTGAGGAAGAGCGAGGTGAGGGAGATGCCCTCACTGCCGAGGGGAGGAGGAGACGAGCTGGTGCGAGATGAGCAGGTCTCCAGCAGGAGGGTATGTGCACCTTCTATGTGTGTGTGTGTGTGCGTGCAAATCAGTGTTTATATGCATGGATTTCACCATTAAAACACTCACACCGGCCACAACCCAGTGTATTTGTTTCTGCAGAGACAGTTAGAGGACTATTTGAACAAGCTGCTGCGGGTGGCCGTGTACCGCAAATACCACCACACTGTGAGTAATCATACTAAACGCCGCCGCCTGTAACACTGTGACACGTAACCTCATGATGAAGTTCACGTTTGTACGCATTTTGTTTTTGTCTGCGAGCCAAATGTATCATTGTCGTCGTCATCACTATAAATGTCAGAAACATAGTGTCACAATAAAACACTGCACTGAAGTGTTGACACAAGTCAGTTTTGTGTTTACCCATAGCACTGTTTCTGCTTTATGTTGACACACACAACGGATTTGGGGAATATTATTGCATTGTCTCCCGTAAGAGGAAGGATGGGAATGGGTCAGTCGTCTTTTTTTATTATATTTAAGGTGATACAACATTTACATTTTATTTTTATCAGTGTATTTTGACGAAATGTAGAAACTGTGTAGTATTTAAAATTTCATCTTCAGCCACTAACTTTACCCATGTGGAGGAACAGGGCTCAGAATCAACCATTAACAATTTCCGCTTGATCGGTAATTAATATAATAATAGTTGTACCTGTTGTGTGTTGACATATTAGCACTGTGCATGATTCAGTATCTGAGATAATCTACGATGAGTCACGGCGCGTGAGTCGACGCGTGTCGATTCATGTGTGTGTGTGTGTGTGTGTGTTTTTGTCCGTCATTGACTCGGTGTGTGAAGCCTCTTGTCGTCTCTTCCTGTCTCTTCTCAGATGGAGTTCATTGACGTCAGTCAGATGTCGTTCATTCATGACTTGGGACCCAAAGGACTGTGAGTGATTTTCAGTCTCTCTAACAGCAGCTCTATGAGGCTTCTGTTGACAAACACTAAACCTTGAAGCCATTCAAAAAAAAAATAAATGAATGAATCTGAATGAATCGTGAGACGAGACATATTTGAAACTTTTTTTGTTTTCAATAATGTTGATTTACAACGTCAAAGTTTCCTTGTTTTAACATAGAACGATATGTTGTTATGTCTCTTCCAGGGAAGGGATGATCTATAAGCGTTCCGGCGGACACCGCATCCCCGGCATGAATTGCTGTGGTCACAGCAAAGCCTGCTACCGCTGGTCCAAACGGTCTGGTCACCACGTTCTTATCTGTTTGTGCTTCTCTTATTCTCAAGCTGCTTTCGATGCTACTTTCACATATAACACACACACACACACACACACACGCGTCCAGATTGTAGTTTAAACGCCGCTTTCTCATGGAAACGTGCATCGGCACACGTCCGCCTTCATCTTCGGATGTTCCTCTCATTTTCTCTTTATCAGAGCCAAATCATTATGTGAGCGGTTCGTATTGTTATTTTCACAACACACACACACACACAAACAAAAAAAAATCCCACATGTTTGAAACGCTCGGCTCATCCACCTACATCCCCGTGATAGTTTCCTTCCTACGCTGTTCCTTAAAACAAGAAATGTCAGAAAATCATCTGAGATCCGCTAGGAATTCATCAAGATGATGATCATCGTTGGACTTACAACAGTGTGTGTGTGTGTGTGTGTGTGTGTGTGTGTGTGTGTGTTGCGCAGCTGGCTGGTGGTGAAGGACTCGTGTTTGCTGTACATGAAGCCAGACTCGGGGGCCATCTCCTTTGTCCTGCTGGTGGACAAAGAGTTCACCATCAAGATGGACTCCAAAGACACAGAGACCAAACATGGCGTCCGCATCGATAGTCTCTCCAGGTTAAATGTCTTTTTGTGTGTGTGTGTGTGTGTGTGCATGGCTCATATCATACATCATAAGCATTGTCCATGCGTACAGTATCTGTATGTGTGATGGCAGGTGTGTATCATGCCCGCAGGACCCTGGTGTTTAAGTGCAGCAGCTACAGACATGCCCGCTGGTGGGGTCAGAGCATCGAGAGCTTCGTGCGGACTCATGGGAAGGCCTTCCTGCGGGACCACCGCTTCGGATCCTTCGCGCAGGAGCAGGAAAACATCCCCGCCAAATGGTAAATAAGGCTCGAAATAATGGCTGCTGAAGTCAGAAACGCAGATCTTCAGCACGTCTTATTTTTATCCGCCTTCCCCTCTTCCTCGCTCACTGGTAACTATGGAAATGCATCGCCAGCGCCGAGCAGTCAACTCTCTCTTTTGCCTCTTTTGCCAGGTTTCAGGTCTTTTCTTTTTTCTTTTTTCTTTTTTTTGCATTCGCTCCCCCTCAGCTGGCAGATTCTGTGATACTGAATCATCTGTGCGATTAATGTCGTTACGCCGCCTTTGTGCTCAGCAGCGGAGCGCCATGCAAAACACACACACACACACACATAAACACACACAAAGAGCACAAACATTCCGCGGCCCTGTGTGCTAATGGGAAAAAAAAAAAAGAGAGTGTCTAAAGTACAGTTATGTCAGGGTGACACAGGTCTGGGTGCAGAAGTAGCGGTTATCCATTTACAGCATTCTGTGTGAAAGCCTGCATATGCTTGTTTACCTTTGTGCACACATCAACCCATGCCTGTGTGGTAACGCCGGTTGCCGCGGGTAACCGTGATATATGTTGTTGCAGGTATGTGAATGGAAAGACTTACATGGAGGACGTGGCCAATGCCCTGGAGGAGGCCAAGGAGGAGATCTTCATCACCGACTGGTGGTGAGTGATGTGACTGAAATAATAATAATAATAATAATAATAATAATAATAGTCCTGTACTGTTATTTACTAGATGGTAGTAGAAGAGATAGAATATAGGTAGATACTATAGGTAGAATAGTGTCATGCTATTAAATACAATAATTCGAACGCCTTATATTAGTCAACATTGAGGACATCGTCTTACTATTTTTTCCCGAAGACGGAGCTGGTGAATTGACGCTGACGCCCAGGGTTCGCGTACGACTCGTGCTGTTACACATTACATGATGTATCACCCACGAGCACGGGCTGTCTGCAAGTCGCTGCAACGGCCCTGACTCTAATTACAGCCTGGTCCACACACTGAGAATAGAAACACACTGACGGAAAGAAATGGAGATATGGAGACCGCGTCTCCATATCTGTTTACACTTTTGCTGATTCTCCTTTGTCTTCAACGGTTCTTTTTTTTTTTTTCCATTTAAAAGGATTCAGGTTACCCACCTGAGAAATGATGTTCACTGACAGTTTCTTGAATGTCATCATATAAGATATAAGATATATAATCATACGGAGCATGGATCATATCACTATTCTATAGATTCAGATTTCTTTTTTTTTATTTCTAATGAGAAATAAAGGCAGTCTTCTTTACATTCTCGCCATTGTGACTTCAAACGCAATAGATTGTGGTGCGTCAGAGCCAAATTGCGTTACTGTTTGGCGCGGCTGAAATCCCCCTGTTCCAGGGCAGTAATCACCGGGCTTAGGGTCTTAACCAATGAGGTGTCAGTCAGTGTCATCTGAGCCAATGGCACTGCGGACATGTAAGCTCAGGATGCCAATGTGAGTGACTCATGAGACTGCATGGTTATGTCATGTCTGTAAATGTAAAGCGTAGAAGGCTTTGTGATGAATGTAAAAAAATGCTTTCTTTGTGTTTTGATTGGTCAGGCTGAGTCCAGAGATCTTCTTGAAGAGGCCTGTGGTGGAGGGAAATAGGTGGAGACTGGACTGTATCCTGAAACGCAAAGCGGTAAGTCGGTCAAAATCACCCCATACATGGTCTCAGGATTCCTGAATAAACTGCCAACATGAGCTCACAGGAAAAGTATCTCCTCAAGGATTGGAAGAAATTTTGTTTTAAAAATGTGATTTTGATGGTCTGTCGTAGTGAATAAGAATGTTTGAATCATCTGCCCACAGCAACAAGGGGTGCACATCTTTGTGATGTTGTATAAGGAGGTGGAGCTCGCCCTGGGCATCAACTCAGGTTACAGCAAGAGGACCCTCTTGCACCTGCATCCCAACATCAAGGTAAATGAAGGGGTGGGACGTATACGAGGCAGCGGTGGCGAGCACGCGCTCTGATTTGTGTTGATCTTGTGTTAATATGCAAACGCGCGTGCGTGCGTGCAGGTGATGCGTCATCCAGACCACGTCTCCTCCTCCGTCTATCTGTGGGCGCATCACGAGAAGATTGTTGTCATCGACCAGTCGGTGGCCTTTGTGGGCGGGATCGACCTGGCGTACGGGCGCTGGGACGACAGAGAGCACCGGCTGACGGACGTCGGCAGCGTGACGCGCTCTGTGGCGCTGGAGATGGTCAGACCCACAAAGGAACTTTTTATATATATATATATACAGTAGTGTGTGTGTGTGTGTTATTAATTATTAATGATGCACTCATTGTGATTTAAACCTGTACTGTGTATTCTATACTGCTCTTGTTTTCAGCAGCAACAGGCTGGTTCCACCAACGCCTCCAGTACCAGTGTGACCCCTGTCTATGGCGTCTCCCAGAACAACGGGCCGGGGACGCCGACCAGCGAGCCGATGGACCTGCCCAAGCTGAAGGGGATTGGCCGCCACAGGAGGGTCCGCTTCAGTCTGTACCGGCACCTGCACAAACACACTCTGCAGCATGCAGACAGTGTCAGCAGTGTGGACAGTGCAGGTATGTGAGACGGGTGGTGAGAGCGTGACGGGATAAAGTCGAGTCTCCTCCCTTTTTTTGTTCCTCTACCTCCGCTGCTACACTGTTGTGGGTGAAGGCGGGTGACTCAGAGGCACGTTTTGGAAATCTGCGGTATAAAAGCACCACATGCTGTGTGAATGCAGTCCATTTAATGTATGTGTGTGTGTGTGTGTGTGTGTGTGCGTGTGTGTGTGTGTGTGCAGGGAGTGGTTCGGTGAAGAGTTTGAAGACTGGTGTTGGAGAGCTACAGGGCAACACTCGGTTCTGGCACGGAAAAGACTACTGCAACTTTGTGTACAAGGACTGGATCCAGCTGGAGAAACCTTTTGATGGTACACACACACACACACACACACAGACACACACACACTTTATTTTTAAGGGCGTGCTCTGAAAAGCTCCTACTATTTGTTTGAAATTCTTCTCAGTGTACAATCCCATACTTACGACGTACTACAATACCCATATTACAAATGTTATGGAGATAAGCAGTCATCTGGAAAACCAACATAAGATAGAGCTATATGAAAAACACATGTCCACACCAAACCCTCTGACCCTGTTGTGCGTCTCCTCCCGTCCTCTCTTTTTTTATTTGATTTTATTTTTTATTTGGTCTCGATCGTACCGCGCAGACTTCATCGACAGATACACCACTCCCAGAATGCCTTGGCACGACATCGCCTCTGTGGTCCATGGCAGAGCTGCCCGAGATGTGGCCAGACACTTCATCCAGCGCTGGAACTTCACGAAGGCACGTCAATGCTGGAACGAATAAATCATCTGAATAAAGACAGAGGGAAATAGAGCAGGGTTCAAACCTGTTGAACCAGCTGCAGGTTCTTAACGGTACAATGTAACCACCTAATTAGACTGGCCCTCTGTTACCGGGGCCATGTGATAGTCCTGTTATTACACTATGGTAAGTTTAGCGATGTAATTCCAGCAAGCGTTAGTGAACTGACAAGCATGAGCTTGCAAAATCCTATATAGTATTATCTGGCTGCAACAGTGGAATGTGAAAACCGGCATGTTTTTCAGCTTTTTGCTCGTTTTCATTCCTCCTTCGTCTGACTCTGTTATTTTCATCCACCCCCACCACCCTACCCCCCGTGCTCTCCAACTGCCCCTCCCACAGATCATGAAGCCAAAGTATCGCTCTCTGTCGTATCCATTCCTGCTGCCCAAGTCTCACTCCACTGCCAACGAGCTCAGATACCAGGTCCCTGACTGCGTCAATGCCAAAGTACAAGTAAGACAACACGCCAAGTGTATATACATATGTATATCTATGTGTGTGTGTGTGTGTACAGTACATAGACATGTATAGGTATATGTACATTTCACAAACTGAAACATTAAATGGACCAAACTCCCAGAAAGATCCACAGGGAGAAACTGCCAGAGCTTCCATAAACTCCCACTGGTCCACTCCACCCTCTGTGTCCTGGTCTGCAGGTCTGCAGCTGGAGAGGGATCAAAGAAATCTCCACGGCCCAGAAACTTACATAACTGCTAACATTTGCACTTTATTAGGTCTCCTAGCCGAGAAGGAACCGACCCATGAGTGAAGCGTTGGACTAAAATAAGAAGGGCACAGTGATCCCGTCTGAAGAAACTTTGTTATTTTTTTCCCCCTGTGTCGCTTATATGGAACATTTGTGTTGCGTAAACGCTACGTGCAACTTTTTCCTTCGTATCCACAGATTGTCACATTTTGCATTGATGTATTTTGTTTTTTTTCATATTGCTAGGGGTTATTTAAGGTTGTTTCAGAATCACCTGTCTGTCTGTGCACGTAAGGTGTTGCGGTCATCTGCAGACTGGTCGGCAGGCATTAAATACTACGAGGAGTCCATCCATAATGCCTACATCCAGGTCATCGCCAAGAGCAAACACTACATCTACATTGAGGTAAACCAGGAAGAGGACAAATGCTGGGGTTTTAGGTAAAAGCTGCTCCCTTGTGTTCATTTGCTAGAACGTTGATGGTGGATTATAAGGTGAACGCCACAGAATGCCCCCATTTGTTAGTATCTTGCAGTGGAATGCAACACTTCACAACTTTGTACCAGACTTGATATTTTCGTAAACCTTTCTGCGTACTCAGAACCAGTTCTTCATCAGCTGTGCCGACAACAGGACGGTGTACAACAAGATCGGAGACGCCATCATTGAAAGGATCATCAGAGCCCACAAGTGCGTCCTGATATTTTTGCACGTTTGTTTTGTTTCAGTTGTACTCATAGAAAGGTGGTCTTCATGAGCTTTCTTCACACAGGGAGGGTAAGAAGTACCGGGTCTACGTCGTCACCCCACTGCTTCCTGGCTTCGAGGGAGACATCACCACAGGGGGCGGGAACGCCCTTCAGGCCGTCATGCACTTCAACTACAGGTAAACCACATGCACCTCAAGAAGAAGAAGACGAGTTTTGTACAGACATTTGCTGCATTTGTTTCAGATTTACGTTGAAAAATATTTGTAGCGTTCGCAAAAAATGTCTCCTGCCTCCTCAGAACCATGAGCCGAGGAGAGTACTCCATCATTTCCCAGCTGAATAAAGAAAGTAAGTAACGAGAATAAACTTTGGTGTTAACTGTTTCGATGTGGTTTGGAAAAATAATAACGTCTGATCTCATCCTTCGTTCGCTCTCTCTCTCTCTCTCTCTCTCCTCCGTTTCCCAGTGGACGACCAGTGGATGAACTACATCTCCTTCGCGGGACTGAGGACGCATGCGGAGCTGGAGGGACGCCTGGTCACGGAGCTCATCTACGTCCACAGCAAGATGCTCATCGCGGACGACAACACGGTCATCATCGGTCAGTCTGCTTTTTCACCTTTAAAAAAAAAAAAATTCTCCTGGTGCTGTTTTCACCAGCTTCTATTTGAGGCACCTGAACACGCTGCCTCGACACCACGGAAACGTGATAGAGCCAAATATCTGGCTCCGTCTCTCGCACTGATCAAGTGTGTGTCGAAGCTCTGTTGTGCCACCTGCTGGCTTGTAATGTGCATCTCACACATAGCACACAACAACATGTTGGCTTCCAGGTTCGGCGAACATCAATGACAGGAGCATGCTGGGTAAACGTGACAGTGAGGTGGCGGTGATCATTGAGGACTCCCAAAAGGTGACCTCTGTGATGGATGGACAGGAATATGAAGCTGGTCCCTATGGCCTGCAGCTACGCCTGGAATGCTTCAGGTGTGTGTGTGTGTGTGTGTGCGTGTGTGTAAGTGATTTTATTTTGGTAGTACTTTTATTTTGTTATTTACTTTATTATTTATACATTTGCATCCTTTTTTAAATAGGCTCACTGCAAATCCAAAAACAAACAAACACTGTCTCATGTGATTAAAAGAAATCGCATTGTGGACAGAAGTAGTAAATTCCTTTCCCCCGCCCCCCTTTTTTTTTTTTAACCACTCTCAGTTTGACTTCCCTGTTTCTTTCTTCCTCCCTCGGAGCAGAACTATCCTGGGAGGTCACACGGACACCAGCATTGACCTGTCTGATCCCATCAGCGATCGATTCTATAAGGAAGTGTGGATGACCACAGCTGGCCGCAACGCCACCATTTACGAGAAGGTGTGGAGAACATGATGATGATGATGGGGGGGGGGGGTGTAGACTCTGCATCCACATTTCTACCAAGGCATCTTCTCAGTCCTGAATGATTATGTTTCTGAGTATGTTTGTTTTGCTGCAGGTATTTCGCTGCCTCCCTTCGTCTCTGGTGAGGAACATGTCCGAGCTGGAGCAGTACCAGTCCAAAGCAGGCCTGGCCCAGACCGACCCGGCCCGAGCTCATGAGGAGCTGCGCAAAATCCGAGGCTTTTTGGTCCAGTTTCCTCTGGACTTCCTGTCTGAGCAGAACCTCATGCCTTCTGTTGGAACGAAGGAGGCCATGGTCCCAACTGAGATCTGGACATAAAGGCCGGTGGTCATCGGACACGTGACCTCGGACTTACAAGAGGCTGCTTGAATATCAGCTTGAGAAGCCAGGCGGGTTTGTACAGCTCTGCTGAAATCTGTTTGTGCAGAAAAAAAAACACTATAAACAGCAGTGACAGCTTAAACGGGAACGCACTAAAATCTGGGATGTATGAAGGAAAAACAAAAAGACTTAACATCTATAGACAGAAGCTGATGTCTATGTTGTGACTGCCAATTGTGGAGAGAAAAAGAAAAAAAAACAAAACAAAAGAAAAAAAAAACAGGCACATGAATTTTGGGTTTTGGGGATCAAACTCAACTCTGGACATGCTGGAATGTTGGGAAGTCTCCCCGGGCAGCCGGGAATACTGAAGGACCAGGGTGAGGAACGTCTTAAACCTGAGACGACACAAACAAATCCTCAGCTCTTGGGTGAAGATACGCAGAAGTGACGAAATGCATGTGATGTAACGTGTCCTTGTAAGGTGCGTTTGTGCTATATATGCTGCATATGAGCTTACAGAAGAGACGTTCAGCTTGTGTAAGTGCTGCCTGAAATCATATCGCAGATGTGATCTTGCGGATCTCTTATTAATCCAACACGTGTGATTGTGTCGTCACGTCGAGACAGTTTTACCGGTTGGCCAGTGGTGCACGATTTCATCGCTATACTCAATAATCTTAACACAACCGACACCCTGCATGTACCAATCACCGCTCTGAGACATTAAACGTAGTGTTTTTCTTACACGGTTGAAGTGACGCGGGTACAAGGGGAAAAAAACGTGTCGAAACTGTGTTGGAAAATGTTATGGTAAAAGTGAAAAAGTGGCCGGGTGAGACAATCGGCCCACTCATTCATTTTCAGCAATTTCCTCTCTCCTCAACAGATGGTGCTAGATTCTTAAAATACAAACGAGCTGAAGCGAGACATTTGGATCTGGACGTTGGTAAAGGATTTCTGTACCCAAACACGTAAACAATTGAAGTGGAGATGATGATGATGTTTTCCGTGTGGCATGCAGCTGGTTGTTCCAGCTGTGTTTACTTCTTTTATGTACATGTGACCTTTGAGGCGAGTGACTTGTTTTGTATGAATGACTTGTTTTTCGTGAATGGCTGAACTTAATTGACGACTAACTTGTTTTGGATTTAGAGGACATCCTGGGCTGTCTGGGGATATGTCACGTGACAGGGTGGCATGGCTGGAGGAGACAATCGGCCCACTCATTCATAGAAGCAATTTCCTCTCTCCTCAAATGTATATATGTCTGAGTTGAAACACCAACCCCCTTGAATGTGAAGTCATTTAACCACTCCTTTTGAAAGCCAGCCCTGCTAACGTGGTGTGACACACTGATGGAGTAATGGCAAGTAACTCGTCATGATCTTTACGAAGACGCTGCAAGCTGGAGCTTTTTTAACAACATGGAAAAATGGAAACGAGAGTGGTTTTACTTTGGCAGGAGCTATGTTTTTCCTATGAAAAGGACATCACTGGTCGGTATTTATCCCAAGCATCATGTGGGATTTGATCATTAAAGTATTGAGTTTTTTTTTAAAAAATAATGGGACCAGAAATTTGATAAATGTTAAGTGAAGTGAACCGTTTTAATCTTTGTTGCTACAATTGCAAAAAAAAGTTGATTTTGGCAGAATTGCGTGCATTGTTTAACCTTTGCTGTCAGTGCAATATTTATGGACTCTGAATCATTTAACATGCTTTAGATATCGATTGTTTAAATGTATGAAATAGTTGGCTGCAGGTGTCTGTTTCTTTTATCATAACCTTCTCTGTCGCCTCTCTCTGCCTGTTGACCATCGTTTAGCTGGTACTTTACTCCACTCTGCTCATGTACAGTACATTTTTTTGTACAGTTGGTATTTCTAATTTCTGCTTGTTCACGTGTCACAGTGTAACTCACAACGCGAATGCTAACAAATAAAAATGATCCTTGGAAGTTTTGTTTCTTCCGTTTCGTGAAAACAGTTGTGTCAGCGGTGATCCTTTCTACATCTTCACATCATCGCCACTAAATAAACTAAACAATCACAGACTGTATACAAATAAAACTGTATACAAATAATGCTGCAAGTATTAAACTCATGTTGGGTTACGTTTGTAAAATAAAGTTAAAATTAATTATAAATCTTATTTAACAGTTTATATGGAATAAGGAAACACAACCAAGTGCGTCAGTACAAATAAAAACTTTTTGCATTGGCTATCTTTCTGTGGAAACTGGTTGTAAGCCTGTCAATCACGTTTAATTTCTTACAGGATTATAAGCTTTCCTCAGAACTGTTTACTCTCACCTCTTCTGGGCTTGTTGCCCAACCACAGGTGATGTAGACGTCAATAAAACAGCAAGTTTATAATAAATAATAATAATAATAATAATAATAATAATAATAAGTAATTCACATATTTTAAGTTTAAGTTTAGTTCAAGCAACTCAATGAAATCCTGCTGTCATCTAAAGAGGACATCCTGGGCTGTCTGGGGATATGTCACGTGACAGGGTGGCATGGCTGGAGGAGACAATCGGCCCACTCATTCATAGAAGCAATTTCCTCTCTCCTCAACAGAGGGTGCTATATTCTTAAAACACCAACCCCCTTGAATGTGAAGTCATTTAACCACTCCGTTTGAAAGCCAGCCCTGCTAACGTGTTGTGACACACTGATGGAGTAATGGCGACTCGTCACGATCTTCACGAAGACGCTGCGAGCTGGAGCTGTTTTAACTGGATGGAAACATGGAGTGTGGTTTTACTTTGGCAGGAGCTATGTTTTTTCTCATGAAAGGACAATTCCTGTGAATCGCAGGTGTTTAGCCCCGGCATCACGTGGTATGTGATAATTAAAGTATCGAGTTTAAAAAAAAAAAAAAAAGAGAGACCAGATTTTAATCTTTGTTTCAACAATGGCAAAAATGTTGATTTTGGCAGAATTGAGTGCATTGTTTAACCTTTGCTGTCAGTGCAATATTTATGGACAGTGAATCATTTAACATACTTAAGATATCTATTGTTTAAAAGTATGAAATAGTTGGCTGGAGGTGTCTGTTTCTTTTATCATAACCTTCTCTGTCACCTCTCTCTGCCTGTTGACCATCGTTTAGCTGGTACTTCACTCCACTACATTTTTTTGTACAGTTGTTATTTCTAATTTCTGCCTGTTCACGTGCCACAGTGTAACTCACAACGCAAATGCTAACAAATAAAAATGATCCTTGGAAGTTTTGTTTCTTTCCGTTTCGTGAAAACAATCACTGACAAAAATTACAAAACTGCATGCAAATAATGCCGCGAGCATTAAACTCATGTTGGGTTACGTTTGTGAAATACAGTTAAAATTAATGATAAACCTTACTCAACAGTTTATATGGAATAAGAAAACACAACCAAGTGTGTCAGTACAGAAATAGACTTGTTGCATTGGCTATCTTTCTGTGGAAACTGGTTGGAAGCCTATCAATCATGTTTAATTTCTTACAGGATTATAAGCTTTCCTCAGAACTGTTTACTCTCACCTCGTCTGGGCTTGTTGCCCAACCACAGGTGACGTGGACGTCAATAAAACAGCAGGTTTATAATAATAATAATTATTGTAATAATTATAATAATAATAATAAGTAAGGCCCATTGACTTTTGTCCACCATCGTGGACACCACATTTTTTATTCACATATATTAAGTTTAAGTTTAGTTCAAGCAACTCAATGAAATCCTGCTGTCATCTAAAGAGGACATCCTGGGCTGTCTGTCTGGGGATATGTCACGTGACAGGGTGGCATGCTCGGAAGTAAGTATACATTTAAAAAGTCTAAATCGTGAGCCGCTAAAGGGTTAGGAAATGAAAAAGTAAAATAATATTTATGATGATATATTTTTCTTGGGTCCCTGGATGTTAAAACAAAAAAAAAAGTTTGGGAGTCCCATAGTGCATCAGCAAGCCACGCCTCCTAGTGGGCGGGGTTTGCTGATGCACTGCGCTCCACCCCTCCCTCCATCTGTTTATTCACTGGCTGTCACAGCATCGAGACAAATCCGCTACAGAAGCCGCCTCGCGCCGCAGCCCCGCACCTTCCTCCGTGATCCCGCAGATATGGACCTGCAGGGGCCCACGCGCCCGGACCCGCTGCCTCTTCCCGTCTAGCTGTGCGCTCGCGCCACCGGCAGTGGAGGGGGGTTGTTGTTATTTATTTATCCTCCGTGCAGGACACAGAGAGAGAGACACAGAGAGAGACAGACAGAGACAGAGACAGAGAGAGAGACAGCGAGCAGCGGTGAGGAAGGAGCCGCACGGTCGTGACAGCAGCGGCCGCTTCAGGAGACTCACAGCCGCCCCTCGTCGCCTCCATCATGGCGAGTGACTCTCCAGCCCGCAGCCTGGACGAGATCGACCTGTCCGCCCTCAGGGTGAGCGCATCCACTCATCATCCATCCATTCATTTATTTCTCCTTTTCTTCTCTTCTTTTCTTTTTTCTTTTTTTCTTTTTTAAAAAATAATGTTGCTCCATTTCAAACAAATCGGCGTGCGCGTGCGTGCGAGCGAGCGTCGTGAGCGCGCGCCTTTCTCCTTCTCCTTGCACCTGACTGCGCTCCCTGAATAGCAACCGGCAGGAGAGGGAGGCTGCAGGAGGCGGATGTGTGGGAGACCAGCGAGCCACAGTGTGTCAAATTATACACATATATGTGTATATGTGTGTGTATATATATACATGAAGTAACATGACAGCTGGCACGTGCATCCAAAGCCAGTAACAGGAAGGTTGAGGTGTACGTGTGTGTATGTGAGAGATTCTGCTGACCTGGATGGGGGTAGATTGTGTTTGTGTGTGTGTGTGTGTGTGTAT